>RCUC01123609.1:0-23393 GCA_003697995.1 Taxidea taxus jeffersonii
TTGATGTGCTATAAGCATGCTAAGCGATGTGTGCAAGCATGAATGAATTTGGTGTCTTTCTCCGTTTGGGCTGTGATAACAAAATGCCGTAGACTGGGTGGCTGAAACAGCATTTAGTTCCCATGTTCTGGGGGCTGGGAAGTTCAAGATCAAGGTGCTGGCAGATTCAGGGTCTGACGAGAGCCTCCTTCCTGGCTTAGAGATGGCTGCCTCCTTGCTTGGCCTCGCGTGGCCCTTCCCCATCGCATGTGTGTGCAGAGAGAATGCAAGCTCTGGTGTCTTGTGCTCTTCTTATAAGGGGCACTAAGGCCATCATGGGGCCCTACACTCATGACCTCTTCTGACCCCAATCACCTCACAAAGGCCCCACCTCCAAATACTATGATGTTGGGGATTAGAACATGACCATATGGGTCTGAGGGGGAGGCGCACACGGATTCAGCCCATCACACTGGGCTTGCGTGAGCAGTGGTGGGCAGGGCCCCCAGATCGTGGTTGGGCCCCATCCACCACTACCTGGAGCCACCTTCATGATCTGGTGAATGACAACTAATTGCACAACTGTGAGTCATTGTTATTTTTCATTGTTGGTAAGATAATCACAGAGTAATGGTGAAGTAGAATCAGAACTCTCAGATTGCTTGCCACCAGCTGCTGGGTCCCCCACCACCCCCTGCAAAGACCCCATCATCCCTTGGCCCAGAGGCTGCCTAATTGTTGTTTAATGTTTCAAAGATGCTGTCCTACACAAGAGATACTCATTCCAAGCTGTAAAAATACCAACAGCTTTGCATGCAGCTGGAATAATTGCAAAAATTAAAAAAAAAAAGCAGAGGAAAAGAATGGTCCGACAGTATTGTGCTTTATGGAGCTTAAAGAATCCCATATAGCTAATCTAATTACAACCAAGGCTCAGGAAGCTTAAAGGTGTTTATACAGCCAGGCACATGGGCTGCCAGCCCACTCAGCTGAAGGTTTCTCCTCACCACCCACCCCAATGCCTTTGACTGTGACTACTAGAACAGCCCATCCGTAGGCCTGGCAGCGGGTACCCAGCAGCCTCGACGTGGGAGCAGCCTAGCACTGAATTCTGCAGGAGTCCTGGAGGCTCTCACCTTTGCCCCATACGCCGGGGCTGCCCCCTCCTGCCACGCTGTCCGTCACCTGCCTGAGGGTTACTCTTGGCCAGGCTACAGATCATACGCTCCAGGGTTGACCAGCACTCTCCCAAAAAAACCCTATGACCCTTGAGTTCCTGGCCACTCTGGAGAGCCAATGCCCACCGCTCCCTGACTCCAGGCCCAACCTGAGGACAGGGAAGTGCTTCAGCCTGTGATGGCAGTGGTGGAAAGGAATCCGATAATGTTTCTGACAGACTCAGTCGCATCTGTTTCTGAACCATCCTCTCAGAGCTACCGCATGTGGCTCCACAGGTTTTGCTTTTTGCCGGTGTGCCAGACGAGGAGAAATGGGGGAATGTAATCTAGCCCATGATCTCTGTCCGCTAAGGCCCCTCATCCTGCTCTGAGTCTGTGTCGGAAATGCCTTTTCCGAATTGGGAGTCCAGAGGGGAGTACTTTTCTAGAAGGTGCATCAAGGTGCCATGTGCTAATATAGCCCTGCCCATGCCGACCTCTTCAGTGAAGAACAGCAGTCTGTTCTTCCCATGGTGGGCAGCCTGGCTTTAACAGAGCTGCTGTAACCTGGGGCGTGTTCGCTGCACCTGTTGCCCTCCCTATGCCGGCCTTCCTCAACCTTCTCGGAGTTGGTCCTACACTGGGCCTCCATTCTCTACCAGTCTGCTGTTCCCTCCTGGAATGGAGTCCTTGAGCCCTTACCCGCCTGGGCTGGGCTCTGGCTCCCCATCCAGCCCTGGCCAACCCTTCTATTAGAGAGGCTTGCCCTTGCTGCCCATACCACCTGGCTGGGGCCCTCTTCCCCTGGTCTGACCCACCTGCCTCCCGCATTCCCAGGACTGAGGCCTCCCACTGAAATGGGGATCCTTAGTTAGTGAGGCTTGGATGTGCCCAGCTCCTGGGACACTGCCTCTTGGTGAACCAGCCCCAGAGCTCGGTCTATTTCTCCAAGTCCAGTCCTGCGCATTGCCAGCTTCTTCTCTGTCCTCACCAGCAAGCCACACAGGAGAGCCTGCCTAAATCTGACAATGGGGTGGGTAGCACATCACTTACCCTGAGCCGTTTTATTGATATAGACAACGGACTCAGGGAATCAGAAACTTCCCAGGATGCTTCCCTGACAACCAAGAAGGGCCCCCAGGAGGGCAAAGGGCCTGCTCTCCTTAGCTCATGAGCTCCCTATACGGAGTCAGCAGCAGGAAGACTTTGGACCATTTGGCTTTACAGCCTCACCAAGATGACCAGTATTTGATTAGCAAAGCCAGCAGGAACCAAACACGAAAAGACCTTCTTCCAGTGGTCAGCTGTGTGACCATCTGTTGAGGGGGAAATTCCTGGAGCTAGAGCGTTGAGCAAGTATGGGAGGAAAGCAGAAGATGTCCCTCCCGCCCTCAGGTGAGGGGCCCTGATGCTGCAGCTGGGAGTCCAGCTGTCCCTGGAAGAGGCCGGGTCATACTCCCCCAGCCTGTAGCGCAGCTGGCAGGAGATGGCTCCTTGGCCATTCTTGGCCATTAGCCTGTCCTGCTCAGCGGCGTGTACTGGTGCTGACTGTGGAAACGCCGTGAATGCCGGGGGCTGCCGCCAAGCTGACATCCTCCCTGTGCTTGCCCACACAGTTAGCACTGCCTGAAACCCAACAATCAAGTATGTCCTGCTGATACTAAATCTTTGGAGTACGGAGTGCCTTCTGTTGGCATTGATTTTCTGAAAGGCTTCCCCAAACCACACCGCCTCCTCCCCAGGTGTCCTCCAGTGACTCTGGGGTTGGAGGCCTCAGCAAAAAGGGGAGCATGTGGACAAGTGGCCACCCCAGTGGCCACCCAGACCCATCCTGCATGTTAGTTTTCAGGGTTCCCAGGGGACCAGCCCCGCCAGTCTGATGGCACAGTGGAAGGTTGTACAGGGGACATCATTAGGGGTGGTAGAAGCCGGGACAAGTGACGGGGGCCTGAAGGTCCAGCAGGAGGTGTGGACCCAACTCTACTATGCATCAATAAAAAAATCTGCTCTTATTGTGGCAGTGGTAGGGAGAGCAATTTTTTTTTTTCTTTCAGGGACTGCCTCGCCTCTCTGCCCATAGGGACTTAGGCCTCTTGTGCTCTTCCAGCCATTCACAGCATTCATTCAACAAACCGAGAAGCAGGTTCCAGACTCTTCGCTGGGTAGGCGGTGGTGAAGCAGATGTGGTTCCTGCCTCTGACCAGCTTTAGTCAAGTATACAGACTCTACAGCCCTCCTTGGGCACAGAGATGCCTCATTCTGGTTGTTTTTAGAAACTCGTGTCTTGGGCTTTTAAGATGGACGTAGAATTTTAGGGACAGAAGCTCTTGAATAGAAAGCAAGCCCAGGTTTGTCAGGTCAGGGAGCAGGAAGGCTTCATTCATGGGAACCACCACTAATGGAACCACCACTAGATGGCCCCAAGGCTGACCTTTGACTCCTGTGCTGCTGGTGTAGGGCACTGACCTTAGTCCAACCAAGGAGAGGAAGACCTGGGGGTAATAGGACATGTGGTTCCCTCTGTCTTCTCACCCCTGGTCCCCATACTGTGACTTCCAGTGGCCTCTCCCTGGCTTAGGTAGTTCTCCACTAAGCACCTGACCTACGAATAGGGTGGGTGACCTAGTTCACTTTGTGGGTTCCTCTCCCACCCAGAAGAGTTTCTCTTAGGGGACATCAGACAACTTGATGCAGCAACCCTAAAATCCAGCCCTGGCTCCTCACTTCCTGAAGGGGAAACAGATCCAGAGAGCTTCTGTGAGTTTCCCAGTAGCACACACCCAGCTGATGGCAGGGCCAGTGAGCAGCCCTGCCCTGGGGCTTCGCTAACTGTGCTCCTTCATCTACCAGATGTTCACGGAGTGTGTTCTCAAGTGTCAGGGAGCACATGCTGCACCTAAGATGCAAGGATGGATGGAAACAGTTACTGTTTCCAGAGAGCTCACAGCCCAGTGCAGATGATAAACCAGAAGCTAATAGCCATTACCCACAGTGCGCTGGTCAGGGCCACCAGCCATGGTGAAAGGAGAGCCCTGGCAGAGCCCAGAGAGAGGTCTCAGTCATGCTGGGAAGATTTCCTGGAAGAGCTGGCATTTGAATGGGGCCCCGGAGATTGGATGGGATTTGGATATAGATGCGAAGGTAAAGGAAAAGACAGAACCTGCCTCTGTTTTTGTGTCTTTCTGATTAGACTTCAGGGAAGGAGTCAAAAGGATCACTTCTTGGGCACCTGTTGTGTTCCAGGCACTGTAATACACACTTCTACACACTATCTTAATTTTTCCAATACCTCTCTTCATCTTACAGATGAGGACACAGACTCCCCGGTAACTTAGCGCTAAATGGAGCCTTCTTCTTTGATTCCTTCTTCTCTCTTCTGCACGAGGCCTCACCCCCAGAAGGGTGCCTTGGGCCCCACAAGGACTTGGTGAACTTGATGATTGAATGAAAACAGAGAGTGAGAGACTGGAATAGTGAGTCTGTGACATCACAGGGAAGCCAGCATCCCCCTTCCTCAGATAGCATGTGGCTGAGCACAGAGCTGTTTAGGACTTCTGTCATCAGAATGTCTTCCCCAGGCATATATACCCGCCCCTGGGCTGGTATAATCTTAGCCTAAGTGAATACTAACAAGAGCCTTCCTTTTTTCTAAGCATCTTTGATGTGTTACTTCACACACATCGGCCTCTGGACAGCCATAGGAGCTGGGTACTATTACTCTTATGCTCCCTTCACAGACGACAACACCCGGGCTCCGAGAAGTTACTGGTTATGCACCTGGGAACGGCAGAGCCAGCATCTGCACCCAAGTTGGATCTGGCTGTGGAGGCTGAACCCTTAACCTCGTCACCATATTCAGGGGTCCTGAACTCAGGTTATCTACCGAGGCTCGATAGGTGAGGTGAACGGCAGAGGTGAGGTGATGGGGCCACCGGTAGGACTGTGGTGACCAATAGAATGAGCCCGAGTTTAGCCAAAAGGGGCAGCCAATAGGCTGCAGCCTATTCCTATTGTGCAAGACTGGCCAAGATCACACTTTTCTGTTTGGTGGGCTGGACGAGCCACACGGGCAGGCCAGGTACAGTCCTGGTCTTTGTGTCTGGCAGCCTCTGTCGTATTGCTTCCCAGACTGAGACAGAGAAGCTCCGTCGGAGATGCCATGTGTCTCAGCCATGATTGGTGCAAACATCTCCCTCTCACGCTTGTTGCTTTCCAACGTCTCAGAAAGCACCAGTCCAGAGAGACTGAATTCAGCTCTCCTTTGTGCAGCTCCCTTCACTGTGTGCTGTTTGAGAACTTTACAAGGCATGGGCCATGCGTACAGTTTTAGTCCCAGCGATTTAGGGAGGCCCCTTCTGGGCTGATCAGCCTTGTAGAAAAGTACAGGGTCATGCAGTCAGAGTATAGATTTTGTCCCCAGGTTGTGGACTTTGATGCCATTCATGTGACATCCCAGAATCCTGAGAGCTGGCAACTTGCATCAGGCACCCTGGACCAGGCCTGGGGTAGAGGAGGGGAGTGGTTGGGGCTCAGGAAGGCATCAGAGGAAGCAGAGAGTGGGAAGTCCCTCAGAGCCTCATGTGCCTCGGTTGGTGCTCATCTCAATAGGACCTCCCTCAGGGCCAGGAGGTGGGGGAGGGGTCTGGAGGGAAGCAAGCACTCGGGCTGGGGATTGCTGTGATTCAGATGTGCCTCGGCTCACCAGGACCGACCCTGGCTTGCCTAATTCTCTTCCTCAAGATGCCTCCATTTCCTGTGCTGCCTATGACCTGCAGCCCTGAGGGAGGGTTGTGGAGTGTGCTTGTGGTCCTTGGGGTTGAAAATGTGGTGGTTGCCATCTAGGAGTAAATAACCACAGCATCTCTTTTTTTTTTTTTTTTAAAGATTTTATTTATTTATTTATTTATTTGACAGAGAGGGAGAGAGACAGAGAGAGAGGAAACACAAGCAGGGGGAGGGGCAGAGGGAGATGCAAGCTCCCTGTCAAGCAGGGAGCCCATTGCAAGGCTCCATCCCAGGACCCTGGGATCAGGACCTGAGCCGAAGGCAGACGCTTAACGACCAAGCCACCTAGAAGTCCCCTAACCACAGCATTTCAAAGCCGAATAAGACCCAGGGACAAAACCCTAGGCCTCATGTGTCTCTCATCTGGGGAAAGAAGTGTGAATTAGAACTTCACAAACCCAAATCCTTAAACCCTTTCTCACCCAGTAAATTTGATGGGATGACAGAAATGAATTAGGAATTAGATCAGGGCTCAGCATTTACATGGGTTCTGAGCCAAATGGAAATTAAAAAGAGTATCTCCCACAGGGTTAATGGTGAAGGCCAGGCTTCCAGAATGCCTTGGCAGAGTGTCCCGACCTGGTTCTCAGAGGGGAATTGATCGAAGAATCCTGCTGATGAGATCAGGAGGTGGAGAGAGGGTTCTCTACCCAGACAGTGGGAAGGAATTAGCTTGTCACCAACTGACACTCACTGATGTGACAGAAAATGCCAGCAATGCAAGGCAGATTTTAATGCCAGGCCGCCCAGTGGCAGCACTGACTTCTCCTATGTTCCCTGAGGTGTAAGCACCCTGAGGTGCTTACACTGAAAAAAGGAATATTTTCCCCCACACTGAAAGAGGTTTCTAGCTAAGTTCCATGGACTCAGTGTGTCTGCAGGCTTGTCTGTGTTGTCAAATTTCATTTGGCTTAAACATGAGAACTAATGCAGAGAATCAAAGAAAACAAAGTTGTTTGCTGAGTGTTCCTGACCAGGGCTGCTCAGGCATGAGGCTGAGGTATTGCCTAAAGTGATTGTGTTTTCTCTGAAAAGAACATTCAAGGTTATTGTTTAATCTTCCTGGAGTGAGTTTCCATAGTCTTAGGTGTTCAACGACTCCCCTCTAGACCTGCATACTTGACATTCCCACAGTACCTCAGTCCATCTGTGGATGAGGTCGCTGCTCGCTGAATTCCCCAATTCTGCATGGCAGGAAAATCATGTCCCATCTTTCCGCTTTCCAGCTGGGCCCCTATATTACGCCAGGTGCATCTATGGGAGACAGAAGGAAGGAAGGAAGGAAGGAGGGAGACACAGAGAGACAGAATGGGACAGAGAGGAAAAGCTATGGATAGGTAGGTGTGTAGATGGGTAGATGGATGGGTAGGTGGATGGATGGATGGATGGTTGGAAGGAGGGATGGAGGGATGGATAGACAGATGCATGGGCAGGTGGATGACTCAGGAGGTGAATGTGGATGGGTTTAATCTTTTCCATTTTATGGCATAGCTATTTTATGTCCATTTGAGAGATGAAAGATTTGGGGGTCAGAAGCAATAGTGAATCACCAGAGTTCTCACTGCAAGATGGTGGCAGAGCTGGAACTTGATTCCGTATTTCCCAATTCAAATGTGTCTATGTTTTCTTTTCTTACATTGCCCAGTAAGCTTTTTTTTTTTTTTAAACTGCCTGCCATATATCTAGAGACGGACTCACGTAAGCTTGGATAAGCCACTTACACAAATAGGTGGCCAGAAGGAGGTCCATTTTTTTCATTCAGCAAATATATACTGATCCCAGTGTTGGCAGAATTCCCAGATGGAACCCCAAGACTCCTGGCCCCTGGTGCATACTCGCTTCTTCTAGTTATTCAGTTAAACACTAACCTGCCTCCCGCTATGAAGAGTCTTTACTGATATAAAGATTATTTATTTATTTAACAGAGAGATAGAGAGCACAAGTAAGTAGAGCGGCAGGCAGAGGGAAAGGGAGAAGCAGGCTCCCCACTGAGCAGGAAGCCTGATGTGGGACTCAGTCCCAGGACTCCGGGATCATGACCTGAGCCGAAGGCAGCTGCTTAACCGATTGAGCCACCCAGGCGCCCTGAGTCTTTACTGATGTAATTCAGGTCTCCAGTCAGCTGGGCCTGACGTAATCACACGAGCCTTTTAAGAGGGAAGATTCTGCAGGCTGGTTGCAGAAAGGAGAGTCTCAGAGATGTGCTGTTGGAGGCCTGAAACGAATCAAGCATCCATGCTCTGACTGGCTCATGGGGGCCACAGGGCTGAGAACTACAGGTGACCTCTCCTTGCAGAGAGTGGCCCCAGCTGACAGCTGCCAGGAAAACAGGGATTTCGGTCCTACACTAAAAGAAGTGAATTGTGCCAACAACCAGTAAGGCGAGAAGAGTGCCCCGAGGCCCAGGTAAGAGCTATTGGTGCCAGCTGACACCTTGATTTGAGCCCAGTGAAACCCTGAGCAGAGAACCCAGCCATGCCATCCCTGGATTTATAACCTACGGAAACTCTGAGCTGATAAGTCTGTGTTTAAGCTGCTAAGTTTGTGGTACTTTGTTCTGTAGCAACAGAATATGAATACAGTGACCTCTGGTATGTTGGCCGCTGTGCTGACCACTGGGAATACATGGCTGGCATGGTCCCTGCCCTCATGGAGCTCACAGTCTGGTGTGAAAGATAGACAAGAAATAAATCAAATGATCACAGTGTGATAAAAGCCATAAGATACATAAATAGGCTGATATGAAATAAATGAAATGTGGAGGGGCCTTGCTCCCAGTGAGGTGGTTAGAGATGCCTCTCACCTGTGCACTGAAGGATAAAAAGGAGTCAGCCACGTGAAGAGCCATGGAAAAGTGTTCCAGGCAGAGGGAACAGCTCAGGCAAAGACCCTGAGATGGGAGAGAGCCTGACGTGTTGTTCTCAGAGTCAAAAGGAGGCAAGTGTTTCTGGAAGGGGGAGGACGAGTTAATGTTGAAGAATTAGGCAGGGGCCTCATCACATAGGACCTTGGAGAATACTACTCTGAGTGCAGTGGGCAACATTGGGGAATTTTAAATGGGATGAGGTATGATCTGACTGTCCTTTTTGGAGGACCTCTCTGGCTGGTCTGTAGTAAATAGTCTGGATATAGGTAAGAGCGAAGCAAGGAAACCATTTGGGAGACTATGTCCATATCTCAGGCAAGAAGTGATTGTGGTGTGCAGTGTGAGGGGCAGCAGGATCTGAGATCCATTTGGGTTTGCTGGTGATTGGATGTAGGAGAAAGAAAAGGAAAGAACTGGAGATGAAACCCCGATATTTGGCTTGAGTAATGGAGTGAATGACAGTGCCATTTACTGAGATGGGAGGGACAGAGTTGGGGGAAGAACAGGTTTAGGGAGTAAGACCAGAGTGAAGTTTTGGCTGTGATGGAGGTGAGATGCTTTTGAGATGTCTAAGAGGAGATGTCAGGCAGCTATTGGAACACATAGGCACTGCTGAGCAGGGGTTGTGTTCACAGGGTCAAGACCAGCCAACTTGGCTTGATGGTCGAGCCAGCTTCCCCTGATCGTTCCCTTGATGTTGGCAGAATACTTGGCCTACCCAGCAAGGCTTCAAAGACCAGGGCCTAGACCTCTGGAGTAGTCACCCTCCCTGGACATGCCCTGCACTGTGCTGCTCCCATGCCGAGCCCTGGGTGCTGTCACACAACCCACATGGGGCATCCTGGGAGGGGGTGGTTCCAGCGTAGAGCTGACATCTCAGCAAGGTACTTCAGTTGTTCTTTGCCAGTAGTAAGGGGTATTAAGCACCAAATTATATAAACCTGAAATTGCAGTGTAATGGTGTTAAGGGGCCTGAGGGAGCCTGGGAAGAACGAACACACACAAAGAATCCTCTCTAGGATCATCAAACCCCTAATTAGAATCGCCTCCCAGGATCAAATGGCCTCTAGAGAAGGTGAAGAGTGCCTCTGAGTCCTAATGTGGTGTGGGAACTCTGGAAGGATGTTTGACCAGGCTACTGCCTCCTTCTCCAGGGCCGCTCAGGACGGGAGGGTCCGGTGTGGAAAGAACTCCCACAGGGATCCTGACCACCGGGCTCAGGGACACAGTGGCATCCTATGGAGGGCCTAAGCCATGTGGCAGGTCTAGCTCTGGCCTCTCCAGCTTTGTCTTGGAGGGGTTTATTCCCCCAGAAACAGCCACTGAGACATGGATCTAAGAGGAAGTAGTCTATCTAGGAAGTTCAAGATAGACCAGTAGGGTGGAGAGTTAAGACAAGGTAGGGAAGCAGCCATTAAGAGTATGTTATCAAGGGACGCCTGGGTGGCTCAGTTGGTTGGGCGGCTGCCTTCGGCTCAGGTCGTGATCCCAGCGTCCTGGGATCGAGTCCCACATCGGGCTCCTTGCTCAGCAGTGAGCCTGCTTCTCCCTCTGCCTCTGCCTGCCACTCTGTCTGTGCTCGCTCCTGTTCTCTCTCTCTATCTGACAAATAAATAAATAAAATCTTTAAAAAAAAAAAAGAGTATGTTATCAAGTCAGGCACTCCTGCGGGCAGGTGGAGCTTGAACCTACAGGGAAACTCTGCTAAATGACATAAAATACCTGTGTCAGAACGATCACACCTGAGAGGTGAGGGAGCTGGGGTATTTCTGCCCCAGCTCCCTTTAGTCATTGGTTCAGGGCTGCTCTCAGGGGGTGTTCATTTGTAGCCCTCAAGACTGACCCCTGCTGGGGAAGGGCAGTCTCCTGTGGCTTTGAATAAAGCTCTCAGACAAATGTTCTGGAAATGAATTGTGGTGGTGGGGAGAGGGGCACTTTGAAAGGATGAGGCGCCAAGGATATGGGTGAAGCATCGTAGCATCTACCACAAGGTTCATGAGGCACAAGTTTTTGGATACTTTTAAAAAGTGCATTTCCTTCTGTTAAATAAAATTTAATCACATTCATGGATAAGTTAACAAAATAGAATCCTAATATGAAAAAAAAGTACATTTTCAAAAGCCTGTGATGCTGACTCTGTCCAGATCTCTGCAGGTCAAGTGGCCGGGCATGCTGGGCCCTCTGTGGCAGACTGAGACCCCCACCCATGTCAAGCCAGACCGGGGTTAGAACACCTCCTGTCCCCCTGAGGTCTATCTGGCGCCCACAGGCAGAGTCCGCAGCTCCTCGAGACCTGGGGCTACATTCTCTCTGTGTTTTTGTCTAGCGGGGCCACCTTACAGACAGTGTTCCTGCCGGAAGCTGTGACTTGGGCTTGTGTGCATTTACCCAGGTTGGGGCAGGGGTCAGAGATTTCTGAATTCAGTGGTTTAAAAACCCAATCCAGGCAGTGTCTGAGAATAAGGGCAAGGTGCAGTGTCTGGGAAGACTGGCAAATTCTAGCAGGGGTCAGGCCTTAGCCAAGAAGGGTATCAGGGCTGTTCTAAGAAGGCAAAATGGAAAACTGGGGTTGACTCACACTTTTAAGGTCATGATGTGCTTCAGGAAGTGGGAAGGAAGCTGCAGGCTGACTGGCAACAGGTGTTGGGGTCATTCCCTTGGCTCCGCAGATACCGGGGGAGTCTGAGTATTATAGACACTCAAGGGTGCCCACTCAGGTTCCTTTCACTGGCTGGCCAGTCCCCCTGTTCCCCAGGGGCTGTGCATGTCAGAGTCTGGCAGCTCAGGGTTGTACCCCACTCCATGGAACCATCTTCTGTGGTGAGAGCTGCCTCACCCAGAAATGCCCAGGACATATGGCCCCTCCTGCAGAGATGGCCCGGAACTAGCATCTGATCCATATGGGTGTTCAAAAACACACCCCATTCCAACATGGGATAGATGCCAGCCACACTCCCTATGGAGAGCTTGGCATTAGCTGAACTCATAGCTTTGCCCTGCTCCCTTCCCTGCCCTCACCTGCTTCTCTCCTCCCTTACAGGGGCTCCTTAAGAGCTCACCCTCAGTTAAACCACTTCCTCAAGAACTGACCTAAGTTCTTCGAGAACCTGATCTAAGACTGCCAAAATGTGTGAGATGCACCGCGCTACCAGGCCAATGGGGTCATAAGTTGGCTAGACAAGGGCCAGCAGCCCTCCCAGTGTACCTGCGTGTGCAGGGTTTTCCACACCAAACCAGGACCCCTCTGAGCAAGCCAGGGTGGTTGGCCACCCTCTGCCTCAGTGCCTCAATTAGAAGGGATTGAGTTCCCTGTGGGAACCCAGAGCCGTGCTTGATTCAGCAGGGACTAAAAAGAAAGACAAAAACGTGTCTTCCGTGAAATTCAGTGAAGCAAGCGTTTATTTCTCTAAGCTTTTCCCTCTGTTTCAGGGACTTCACTTTTAGTATATTCAAGTTACCCCTGTGGCTAGATAGCAGGAAAAAAATAAAAAGAAGGAACCTGATGTTGGGACCAAGAAAAGGGAATAAGGCAAGAGACAGAGTAGGTAAAGAGGTTTTGGCAACATGACCTTGGGAGAGATGAAGGAAATTGAGACCAAAAAACAGTGCCCAAACCCTCCACCACAGGCAGGATTCTGGATGGGTTGGGGGAGGAAGAGCCCAAGCTAACTGGAGGGCTCTGCCATTTCCAACCGTCCTGGCCAGAAGCTGACGAGGAGGGTGCCCACTGCACAACTCCTGGGTATACTGGGGAGGGCTCGATAGATGCCTTCTCAGCGATGGCAGACATCCCAGCTAAATAAGGGTCAGTCCGGCCTTTGCCTGTGACACAACCACCGAGCACCCCTGCATTTCTGGAGTGGGGCTTAGACAGACTCCAGGAACCACCAGCTCCGCAATTAGACAACCCACGAGTGACCCTTTAACTGCAACTCCAGACCCAGGGCAGAAGGCCGCTTTGTGTGCACACTGTCCACAGCAAAGCAAAATGAACTGTGTGTGTGTGTCACTGAAAACAGCAGAGGAGGGAGACCCGGAAATAGTTTTAGGGAACAAAGTTTGGTAAATGGAAATTAACGATACAGGGCCAACGATTCCTTGTTGAAGATACGTAAAAATACCACGATGGTCTTTTTCTTTCATCTGTGGTCTGTATTATTCGAGTCTAATGGAGGTGAAAGTGTGAGTTGGGACTTTCTTGAGTTCACTTCTGAACTCACTTCTCCATCCTCCACTTCCCATATGGACCATCAGTTCCCCGACTGCAGGCTCAGATGGCGGGGCCCTGGGAAGAAGCAAGTGGCACCATCAGACTGGATCACTGGAAGAGAGTCTGATCCTAGGGACAATTACAGAGGTGAGAGCAGGGTGTGGGGAAGCTGCGGGGATGGCGCCAGGCCACGGGGCTGGGAACAGGAGAGTTCCCTCCCACCCCAGTCAGACAAGGTGGAAGACACAAGGCAGCTGAAACCGGATAGATAGGGGGATTGGAACCAGATAGGAAGGGGGTCCTTAACAGGAGCTGACCTTTTGGTTCCTGGGGGAAGAACCCCACAGGGAGGTGCTGGGGAAATAAATCTCTCCCCTCTGACCTCTCACTGTCAGGATAAGGTTGCTGCCTGATGTGTGCCCCATAGTTCAGCCTCCTGGCAGAGGCAGGGTAGAGAATGGTGGGTGTGTGTGGAAGGTACCCAGCACATGGCACAGTGTACTAGCTAACAGGGCTTCAGGACGCAGTCCTCCCGATGCAGGGTGGTTTGGTTTAATGTCTCCTAGCTCTGGTAGAGTTCAAAAGTTAGTTGTGTTGCCAGTGTTGGTCCTTATTTGCAGGAGGGATAGAGACAGCTCCCGGCAAGGAAAGAGAGTGAATATTCATCCGATGACAGCAGCCAGAGACACACAAAACAGGAGGACACCAGGACTTCATCAAAAACCCTTATGTTTCAGTTGAGGAACCTGAGGCCCAGAGAGGGGAAGTGTCTTGTTCAAGGTCACACAGTGATTGAGAGACAAAGCTAGAACCCATGGCAGCGCTGAGTAAAATTCTAGGCATAGAGAGGTGACTGAGATCTGAGAGTCCTGTGTGGAGCTGTCTCTGGGGACAGTGAGGGCTCAGAGCTGGAGTGGGGTGGGCAGGGGAACGGGAACCTCACTCTGGCACACGCCAAGGGCCCCCTGAGGACCTCGTCAAGCACATAAAGGCCAAGCCAAGGTAGAGATGGAGGGCTGATGAGGCCCAGGACTATGGCCAGGTAGTGTCTGAGCATTTTCTAGGCCTTGCCCTTAGCCAGACCAGACTCTGCAGAAAGCAGGAGCTGTGGTGGCCCTGTGAGCTGCTGAGCCTGTCCTTGGGAAGGTAGGGGCTACCGACTGCCTTTGAGGACCACAAGAGATTGCCTAAGCTATGTTCCTAGGAGTCGAAGCTGCTGGCCCTGGGAGCTTGGGAGAACATGCTCGCTCCCCCCATGAGCCAGCAGCTGGGAGGGGCTGAGTGGGGGGCAGAGAGCTGCTAGTCTTGCTGCCCCTGCCACAGCAAGGGAGTGAGGTTTGTTGATAGAATTTTGGGGGAAAATGATGGTTTTACCTTCATCCTGTGGTACCAGGGCTGTCTTAAATTAAAGATGTCTTAGCATGGAAAATCTGGATTGATATCTCAGTGCCTCACCATGAGGTCAAAAATGGCAGACTCAGGGGCACCTGGGTGGCTCAGTGGGTTAAGCCTCTGCCTTCGGCTCAGGTCATGATCTCAGGGTCCTGGGATGGAGCCCCGCATCAGGCCCTCTGCTCAGCAGGGAGCCTGCTCCCCCCCCCCCCCCCTCCCTCTCTGCCTACTTGTGATCTCTCTCTGTCAAATAAATAAATAAAATATTTTTTTAAAAAAGGGCAGACTCAGTGACTAGAAGGTAAGTTTGTGTGTGGGACATGGATATTTTGCCTTTTTAAAGCCAATCATCTGGGTTTGTGTGTCTGCCTTGACAATAGACTAGGAGTCCAGCTTATAACTGACCAAAATCAGGTGGTTTCTTCATAGAGCACTGCTATAAGCCAGGCACTTGCCCTTTTTCTTGGTTACACATACCTAGTTCTGGTCCTCAAGGAGCTCGTGGTCCGTGAGTGAAGATGGGAGTTTGAAAAGCCGTAGAAGCCAATTTTGGCCCATTAGGAACTGGTAGCACATCAGACCAGTGCTAGAACATAACAAACTTAGCCTTCTTCCCCTTGTGCCTAGGCTGTGGGCATGAGCACCTCACCAGCCACGACACAGAGTATGAGGGGACAGACTCGCTTGATTTTTGTCAAAAAAGTTTTAACTGGGAGAGTAGGAATTACAACAGGTGACCCCAAAGAAATGGTGACTCTCAGAAAGAGATCTGACTTAGCGCACATATGGCTCTTCCCTTCGAGAGCCTTCTCCATATGGGTCTTGGGTACAATATGATCTTTCCATTGAGACAAGTATTTCTCTAGGACACATGGTAGACGCATACCTTTTAAGTTCTTTTCCTGGATCTCTGTGTATTTTTGTCTATTTTCTCTAACCTATTGCAAATGCCTTAGGGAGAGGCCGTGATGTACGTGTTCAAGATGTGAATGCCTGCGGCTGGGGCTGGGCCTCCATCTAATGTACCTGATGGGTACCTGGGAGTTCTTGCCTGGCCCCCTTCTCTCTCTTCCCTGGAGCCAGCGATGGCTCCCAGATTTTCACTGATGCCGCTCACATCCCTGGGGGATTTGGTCCCTTTTCCTTTAGCCTAGTAAACCTTTGTTTGGACATGTTCTTCCTTCCACTTTGCCCTTTCCTGGGTTTGTTAAGTTCATGGCCAAATAAAGCTATGTGCTTCCCTTGTCCTGTAGTGTTCTCTGACTGTGTCAGGATAATAGCGGTCACCAGAAATATCTCCTCTCAGGTCCCATAAATCATCTTGCAGCATTGGCTGCCTACAGCATGCTGCTGACTTTGAGAAAGCTCTGCAGTGCTATTTCTGAATAATAATAAATGGAGCTGAAGCCCAGTGGCCTTTGTTATTTATCTCCGGTTCTGCAGAGCAGAGATGTATGTGCTGGAGGGGTATAGGTTAGCTCCCCAGGGCTGTGACTCTCTTGGGGGAAGGCAGCTTCCCTAATTGCCTCTTCATTGTACAAGTTGCCTGGTCTGTTTCCTCAAGGGACAATTTGCTGATTTGAGCAGAGGAAGCTTTCAGCTATTCAGCTCCAGCCCTTTGCTTGGTCTATTAGAAAGCCAGCCGGTTACAAAGTAGGGATGGTCGCTGGCTGGTTGCTAACCCTTAAAGCCATCCCCTCTACTCCACGGCCAGCCCCAAACACTGCCATCCTCTGGCACTCCTTCCCTCTACAGTCTTGGCCTGAGCACCTTGCCTCAGCCTCACATGTGAAACATCCCAACCCACTCCAGTTCCTAGGTTTGGGAGTCTGTTGGCTCACATCCATGTAGGCTCAGCTCCTTGGCACCAAGCTTCAGTCCCCTTTTGACTCTGATTAGGAGTCTTTCCATAGTGATGTTGTTGGAGGCTGTCCTAGGCCGGTCTCCTCCTAGTCCAATCTGACCCCAGGACCTTCACCTCAGTACAAAGACCCCATAGATAATAGTCTTCCTGGTTCACTCTCTAGGGAAGGACCTGAAGACCCACGCCCTTGGGACAAGGCCCTTGGCTTTGCCAAAGAAACCGATGGGAACACCACTGGCCAAGGTGATGACCGTGGACTGTGTTTGAAAACTCTCATGTCCTTTCTTTCCCGCTAGCTTTTATCTTGGGCATCCACCATGAAATCTAATTTTCATATTTGTTTTGATGGTTGTCATACTAGAAGATGGCTTTGGCCATATTCTGAAATTATTTTGGAATCCCGATCCAACTTTTATGACATTTGAACCTGATGGCCCCTCCTTAGGTTCAATTTTGCCTTTATTAAACTACCGTGGCCCCTGGAACCACTCCCATCTCTCAACCTGGTTGAAAGAGCATGTAGAATATTGAGCCATTTCTGTAAGTGGCTTTGGAGGTAGAGATGGGGCTGAAGGTACCAATGTTCTGTGATGTTTACCAGTAGAATAAAAGGTTAGCCCAATGGAGATAGAATATTTCAACCTTTACCTGCAATTTGGTAGTTGCCCCAAGATGCCAGCATGGAAAAATCAGAAAAGGTGTAATAAATCACCAAGTCCATCATTATGATAGACATTTACATTGTGGGGCTGCAGATATCATGGCAATGATTCTCCTACTTAACAAAGGAGGGGTTTTTACCACAAACCCAGCAGCTGTGAGTCCAGCCTGGGTGTGTGACCATTATAGGTACTCAGTAAATAGTGGCTATTATTTTGAAACTCAATGACCTATTCATTTCTTTAATGTAATTTTTATTAAATGTGATTTTTTAAAAAGATTTTATTTATTTATTTGACAGACAGAGATCACAAGTAGGCAGAGAGGCAGGCGGGGGGTGGGGGGAGAAACAGAGAGCCCAATGCGGGACTCGATCCCAGGACCCTGACCATGACAGAGGCTTTAGCCCGCTGAGCCACCCAGGTGCCCTTGAATGTGATTTTTAATGTGATTTTATTTAATGTGATTTTTATTAAAATGATAGTGTAGGTTAGAAAGTTATTCACAATAAGAAAGTCAGACACACTGTGGAGAAATGTTACCCACTCATGGCTCACTGGGACTTTCATATCCCTCTAACTGAAATCTCTACGGATGAGATACTAGGCTTCTGGTCTGGCAGGACTGTGGAGGCCCTGCTCACTATAAAGGACCACATCAAAGGAGCTAAAAATCAGGTTAGGACTAGTGCATCAGTCAAGCTGCCTGCATAGAGAAAGATAAGCAGGAGTCCATCATAGGATGAAAGAGACACATACCCACTTAGATAAAAGTCATATTTCTTCCTTGCCAGGTAGAAGTCTTATCCATCACACTTGATTAATCTTGACTTTTTTCACTCTCAGGAGCCACTAACATTTTCGCCCTGTTCTAATAGCTCCTAGGCATTGAAAAGAGGTTTTCCAGCTCATAGATTGGGTAAAAGGAGCCCGCAGAGGGCTTCAACTTATGGTCTACATTCATTGCTTCTCTCTAATTTTCCTAAGGAAAAAATATCCTTTCCTGTTCTGCAGATCACAGAGATTGACCCCTAACAAAGACCCCTCTTGCATCCATGTGGTTTTCTGTGCTATAAATCCTAAAAAAAACAAAAAAAGCCATGCTGTGTGGATGCAGGAGGAAGAAACCCCAAACCAGGAAACCCCATCCCACCCCACCCCTGTCAGTGAAAACCCTCTGACCCTCTTCTCATTCCCTTCATTCCTCCTCAAGTCCAGCCATTTCAGATTCACTTTGAAAAGGATTTATTTCACTGGTTTCTGCTGAGGAGACAGCCATAGCCTTGGTTTTGTCCTAAGAACACTTAAAGACAATTGGAACAAAGCCAAATGATTTTTAAACATGCAGTGATTTCCGCTGTGTCTCCTTCATAGCCTGGAAAACGAAGACAAAGGAAGGGAAACGGAGAAAGATAGTCCCCATATCCCCCTGGCCCTAACCCCTTGCATCCCACATGCCTCCTCCCCTGACCCGGCTCAGGGCAGACAGAAAAGGGGTGACCTTTGGTGCCTTGCTGCCAAGTCCCCTGACTGAGGACACAAAAGCAGTGAGTAACCGAGTGCATTTTTCTCATTCAAACTTATGTAAGGAACAAGAGAATATCTGAGCCACGCGGAGCGGAGTGTCCTGGTGTGGTGGGAGGGTGGAGTGGGGGGGCAAACACAACACGGCAGAGCAGTTCGGAGGCTTAGACTCTGTTCCCTCGTTACTGGTCAGACCCTTCCATCCTCCGAAGCAAGCCTAGGGCTGAGCGTAGAGTCAGTGGCTGCTGAGAGCTGGATTAGGTATGGCTAGGGCACATGGTATTGTATTTTTTTTCTACTATATTCAAGTTGAGGCCAGAGCGGTGGTGAAGTCCTGGCTGGTGGAATGGCCAGGGTGTGGTGAGGGTTGAGGGGGATGACTGGGGTCAAGAGGAGATCAAGGTCAAGGTGAAGTCAGAGTTGGATTGAGCTTAGCATTGAGATGAGGCAGTCACCCCTGAATGAGAATATGGTGGTGGGCAGGAGAGCTTGAGAACTGGGTTGGGTTGGGTGGAACTGTGTTTTCACAGGATCAGACTGTCCTTGATTCTCTAACACTAAATGTCCTGTCCCCTCCCCTGGGTGCTCTTTGGCCCTGAAGGAAATCAGGGTCATCCCAACCTTTGAGTGTTCTAGCTCCTGCTCTTGTCCCTCCTGTCCTCCTGTATTTCGTGGACTTTAGCTATTTCCTCAGGGAGGGAATCAAAGCAGCTGAGTTGAATCCAGCTAATACAGTCCCTTGCTCGTCCTGCCCAGGCGCCAGTGGATGATGTGGGTGGACACGTGGGCCCTGAAGCTCGGGCTTCCCTGGGGAATCCAGTGATCAATGACATCCCTGGTTCCTGGAGCAGGGATAATTGGCTCCGTGTTGTGCATGTATGCACTCTTCTTGACACGTACTCCTTTCCAGAAAAAAAAAAAAAAAACCACCTCATGGGGAGCCCATGAGAAAAGGGAGCTCTCAGCTCCTGCTGCCAGGCAAGTGCCAGGGCACCAGCTAATCATTTGCCTGGTGTCTCTCGGTGCAGATAGTTCGGAGTAGCCGGGCCACCTGGAAGGAACTCCAGATGTCATTTCCTGCGTCCTGCTCATGGCATAGGACAGCCTGGGACCAGAAGCCACGTGTTAGGGACAGAAGTCCCATACCTGTCCAGGGGGCCACAGGAGGGCACTGGCAGGAGGGCAGGGTTCTCTCTCCGGCACCCACGGCAGCTGGACCGAAGAATGCTGATCAGCCTCATCCTCTTCCTCTGCATGTGAGCCTTGTGCCCAGCAGACCATGGGCCGCCAGCCCTCTGCCCTGTGCCTGGGAGCAACTAGTGGTCAGCAGCATCTGCACATCGCTGAGACGTTAGCACAGGCACTGCTCCCAGGGAGACGAGGCTGCTGTAGGCTGGGCGAGCTGTCTGTGCCAGGTGCTGGCACCAGCCTGAATCCCAGTCTTTCTCTACTTTGGCAGAGGGTGGGGGAGAAGGAGGTATAGAGGTTTGGACTAAGGCCCCAGGTGGAGACTTCCAGTGGGAGAAGTTCCAGAGGAAGGAAAGTGTGATCTGACCTCTTGGAGACAAGGGGTTGGCACACACGGCTGGTTGAAAGCCTCCGTCACATTCAGCTTCCAGAAGGGAAGACTCAGACTTTTTAAAGCAGCTTCATGGACCAAAAGGGCTGGCCTGGTGCACTTTGTCACAGCAAAACTTGGGAGTTGTGGATAGAAGTGATGGTGGGCTAGGTTTCTTCTCTACTTGACAGAACAGTTTCTCTCAGCCAGAGCCATTCTATGGGAGAATGAGCTGTTTTGTGAGGTACTGAGTTTCCCATGACAGGAGGTGACCTAGCAAGGCAGAAAGAGTACATCAGAAATGTGTGTCCAGATTCGGGCAGTGGTGAATGATTCATTCCCCTCACTGTTGAAGGCCTTCCTGTGGGATGCTCTGAGAAGCAGGTTTCCAGTTCAAGGTCAAGGGCTTGATTATAGGTACTATTTGGCTTTCTGCAGACCTCTCTACTGTCCAGGCCCCTGCTTTTTGCCCTATGTCCTATCATACCACACGGTGTTTGAGCCTGATCATCCCTTCAACCCTAAGGAGAACATGATTCTTTCCGAATGACCACCTTTATTTCCTGGTTCTGAGGACAGCTTTCCTCAGGGGGATGCCTGGGGCAGGGAAGAAAAGCACCCACCTCCCAGAGCTGTGCTACTCCAAAGAGAAGCAAGCCTCGCCCCCAGAGGTGTTACAAGACTCCTTGTCAGACACCAACGGCACTACGAGGGGCCTTCATATCTTCCCATCTCCCTCCCACAGCCTCTCTTCTGCCTGCAGCTACAAGACAGGTGTGTCAACACGCCACACTTCAGGCTTGGCAAAGGAGAAATGAGGCTCAGTTCCCCAGAGAAGTTTTGGGGTGCTGGTGCTGTCTTCGAAGGGGAAGACTTAGGCCCTGAAATTATGCCGTGTCAAGTCCTTCTCCACAAAACAGTGGCTGGTGTCCTCAGTCTCCCATAACTCCACACCCGAGCAGAGGCCCATGGGCACCTTGACAAAAGGAGCTCATTATTTTGCTTTCTGTTGCTGCAAAGTTCTGCTCAGTGCGGCAGCCGATCGGAGGAAGCCGCCCACCATCGGAGCCTGGTTCAATAAGGTACAAGTGGCAAAGGATTCAAGACAAACTGTCATCGCGGATTAAAACATGTCGACGCCCCCAATGACAATAGTTATTTTTTTCTGAGAATATTGAACGTGTCGCTTACATTTCATAGTTGACGGGGAAGGAAATCTAACTCCACCGGGCTGGATCACTCAAAGGCAATCTACATGCCATAAACATGCCGAAGGGTAGTGTTCCCAAGGTGATATAAAATGAGGCGTGATTGCAGGATTCTTCTGTTCCCCTACTATTTCATTTCCAGCCTTTCAGCCTCATTCTTCTTTACATGGAGAATTCTGTGCCAGCCACCTGTGGTAACTTTTAATTTACTCCCTCTATAAGCCCATTTTATATCTTCCTCTAACGATTCCTCTAACCAGAAGGATAATGCTCACCTTTGTCTTTTAAGGGATGAACTTCTGTTCATCCCTTAAAGCCCAGCTCAGATGCCAATTGTTCTGTAAAGGCCTCCTCACTCTCACTGAGAGCTCATTGTTGGGAGGTCCCCAGGCTATTTGCACCTGCCTCGTGGTAACACTCACCACTTAAAATGGAGTCTGCTTGTCTGTTGTCATATCTGTCTCCCACTGGGCTGGGAACTCCTGGAGACAGGGACTGTGTCTCTTCAGTGCTTAGGACAGGGCTTGGCATGCAGTAGATGCTCAGGAGGGCTTTGCTTAGTATGCTTTTTCTACTATATGCAAAGCAGCCTGAGCCCATCTCATTTACTACATTAAAGGGTAATATTAAACATGTAAAAATAAAATGTTTCATCAAAAGAACAGAGTGGCGCGTGGGTGGCTCAGTGGGTTAAAGCCTCTGCCTTTGGCTCAGGTCATGATCCCAGGGTCCTGGGATCAAGCCCCATATCCACATCGGGCTCTCTGTTCAGCAGGGAGCCTGCTTCCCTTCCTCTCTCTGCCTGCCTCTTTGCCTACTTGTGATCTGTCAAATAAATAAATAAAATCTTAAAAAAAAAAAAAAAAGAACAGAAAGGGCTATTCCCTAGTTGAGGGGCCCTGGAATTCTTGTTCTTAGATGTGCTGTATACCCAGAATGTCAAAGGGGAGCCTAGAAGGGATCCCCCTCAGCCTCCCCCTGCGTGACAAGGGGCAGCACAGCTGGGACTGGGACCTGAGCCTGGAAGAAAGACTGCCCAGAGTAGGCCAGCTCGACCATGCCACCCAGCACCAAACTCTGCAGGGAGCTTATCAGAGCTGAAGTCACACGATGGCCCCAGTGCTTTCTTTGCTCCGGTGCAAAAGCATAAAGGATCACATTTATTTGCCACATTCAGGAGGTTGATCTGAATTTGTGTGTATTTGTTCATTTCTCATTCAGAAAGTACATTTTCTGTACTCTGAGTTCCCAGGCCTGGTATTTCTGAGGTCAAACAGATCACAATGTCTTGTTTCTCTTCTGGGTTGCCCGGGTACCCAAAGCACCCTTTTCCCTGACTGTAAGGGCTCTAGAGACTTGCACTGGGTCAGACAGAGGTGCTTTTCGAAAGCCAGACCAGTCTGTCTGCTCTTTACTTCCCATGAACTTAATTTCAGCAATTTAAGGGTGTGTGTTGGGGGGGTGGGGTTATTACACCGACTCCATGCAGGAATGTGGACAGCTCTCCAACCCTGGAAATGATCCCCTGAGTGTTTTGATAGAAGCCATAGAAATAATTCATCTGATGTGGGTGAACTTCATGCAGTCCTCCCTAGATACAGAAGTGAACCATTTGTTCTTCTTTGCAGAAAGCCTTTCCAGATCACATTCCCTATGCTAAGTTCAGCGCATGGCACTAGAGCCATAACTGAACAGGCTGTGGGCACAGCCCTCAAAGAGCTTAACCTCTAGTGGGGGAGATGGACTGGGAGACATTGGGGCTTCAGGGGAAGGACATCCAGCCTAGTCTCTGGGGCTTTCTGAGTCTTGAAATTAGGAGCCTTACAAGCAAAATGTGACAAAGGAGCTTAAGCATACTGGAAAAACTTCAAACTGTCTGAAAGCTTTGGTTTCTGGGAATTCTGGGACTCTACTGGCCATTCTTAAGACAGGTGCTGCCTCCCACTTCCAGTCTGTGTCTTCCCGTCTCCCAGAATACATCCCATTGCTGGAAGGATCTTGCCAAAGGAAAGCTCTGATCATATCATGCCCCTTTTCAAAACTGTTTCCTATTCCCCTGTTACAAGACAGCTTAAAGCCAGGTGGCTTGGCTTCAGCTCACTACTGCCCTCCGGTGTCCTGTATCCAAGAACTACCTGCATTCCTGCCCCAGACTACCTTCAGCGCCTAAAGAGGGGACACTTGGCCTCAC
>RCUC01123615.1:0-50035 GCA_003697995.1 Taxidea taxus jeffersonii
TATGAAAAACCCACCGCAAGTATCATTCTCAATGGAGAAAAACTGAGAGCTTTTCCGCTAAGGTCAGGAACACGGCAGGGATGTCTGTTATCACCACTGCTATTCAACATAGTGCTAGAAGTCCTAGCCTCAGCAATCAGACAACAAAAATAAATTAAAGGCATCCAAATCGGCAAGGAGGATGTCAAAGTATCACTCTTTGCAGATGGTATGATACTATATGTGGAAAACCCAAAAGGCTCCACTCCAAAACTGCTAGAGCTTGTATAGGAATTCAGTAAAGTGTCAGGATATAAAATCAATGCACAGAAATCAGTTGCATTTCTTTACACCAACAAGATAGAAGAAAGAGAAATTAAGGAGTCAATCCCATTTACAATTACACCCCAAACCATAAGATACCTAGATACACAAAGAATCTATACTCAGAAAACCATAAGATACCTAGATACACAAAGAATCTATACTCAGAAAACTATAAAGTACTCATGAAAGAAATTGAGGAAGACACAAAGAAATGGAAAAATGTTCCATGTTCATGGATTGGAAGAATAAATATTGTGAAAATGTCTATGCTACCTAAAGTTATCTACACATTTAATGCAATGCCTATCAAAATCCCATCCAATTTTTTCAAAAAAATGGAACAAATAATCCTAAAATTTATATGGAACCAGAAAAGACCTCAAATAGCCATAGGAATATTGAAAAAGAAAGCCAAATTTGGTGGCATCACAATTCCAGACTTCAAGCTCTATTACAAAGCTGTCATCATCAAGACAGTATGGTACTGGCACAAAAATAGATACACAGATCAATGAAACAGAATACAGAGCCCAGAAATAGACCCTGAACTCTATGGTCAACTAATCTTCGAAAAAGCAGGAAAGACTATCCAATGGAAAAAAGACAGCTTCTTCAACAAATGGTGTTGGGAAAATTGGACAGCCACATGCAGAAAAATGAAATTGGACCATTTCCTTACACCACACACGAAAATAGACTCAAAATGGATGAAGGACCTCAATGTGAGAAAGGAATCCATCAAAATCCTTGAGGAGAACACAGGCAGCAACCTCTTCGACCTTAGCCACAGCAGCTTCTTCCTAGGAACAACGCCAAAGGCAAGGAAAGCAAGGGCAAAAATGAACTACTGGGACTTCATCAAGATCAAAAGCTTTTGCACAGCAAAGGAAACAGTCAACAAAACCAAAAGACAAATGACAGAATGGGAGAAGATATTTGCAAACGACCTATCAGATAAAGGGCTAGTATCCAAAATCTATAAACAGCTTAGCAAACTCAACACCCAAAGAACAAACAATCCAATCAAGAAATGGGCAGAGGACATGAACAGACATTTCTGTAAAGACATCCAGATGGCCAACAGACACATGAAAAAGTGCTCCACATCACTGGGCATCAGGGAAATACAAATCAAAACCACAATGAGATACCACCTCACAATAGTCAGAATGGTTAAAATGAACAAGTCAGGAAATGACAGATGCTGGCGAGGATGTGGAGAAAGGGGAACCCTCCTACACTGTTGGTGGGAATGCAAGCTGGTGCAACCACTCTGGAAAACAGCATGGAGCTTCCTCAAAAAATTGAAAATAGAGCTACCTTATGACCCAGCGATTGCACTACTGGGTATTTACCCTAAAGATACAAACGTAGTGATCCGAAGGGGCACATGCACCCGAATGTTTATAGCAGCAATGTCCACAATAGCCAAGTTATGGAAAGAACCTAGATGTCCATCAACAAATGAATGGATAAAGAAGAAATGGTATATATATACAATAGAATACTATGCAGCCATCAAAAGAAATGAAATCTTGCCATTTGCGACGACATGGATGGAACTAGAGGGCATTATGCTTAGTGAAATAAGTCAACTGGAGAAAGACAATTATCATATGATCTCTCTGATATGAGGAAATGGAGACGCAACGGGGTTGGGGGTTAAGGGTGTAGGAAAAGAATAAATGAAACAAGATGGGATCAGGAGGGAGACAAACCAAAAGACTCTTAATGTCATAAAACAAACTGAGGGGGGTGGCGGGGGAGAGGGGTTGGGAGAGGGTGGTGAGGTTACATTATATGTTTAAATAAAAATTTTAAAAAATACCTATTAAAAAAAAGAGTTCATGGGACGCCTGGGTGGCTCAGTTGGCTACGCAGCTGCCTTTGGCTCAGGTCATGATCCCAGTGTCCTGGGATGGAGTCCCACATCGGGCTCCTTGCTTGGCAGGGAGCCTGCTTCTCCCTCTGCCTCTGCCTGCCTCTCTGTCTGCCTGTGCTTGCTCTCTCTCTCTCTCTAACAAATAAATAAATAAAATCTTTAAAAAAAAAAAAAAAAGAGTTCATAAAAGCAAAAAAAAAAGTTCATAAAAGTTTACACAAAAAAAAGTCAAAAATGTTAATACAAGATTACTGACATCAAGGAATATGATTTACATTACAAAAAACTTTAGAATGGAATTATATCCATCAGATAGTAAGAACTGGTAATACAAACACTGACTTAATATTGAAAGTTATATTTACATAAGTCACAGAAAAACTTCAGAATATTCTTTTGCTAAAATGAAGCTTTATCATGTACAGCAATGTTAACCTTTCTCTCTAAAGTAAGCATTTTAAGAAATTGTGTAAGATTAAAAATTATTTCAATATTTTTAAGACTATATTTTTTTTGCCTTTATTTATTTGACAGAGAGAGAGCATGCATGAGGGAACAGCAAAGGGAGATAGAGAAGCAGGCTCTCTCCACTGAGCAGGCAGCCCAACATAGGGTTCAATCCCAGTACCTGGGATCATGACCTAAGCTGAAGGCTAAGGCAGACAGAGACTCAACCGACTGAGCCACCCAGGCACCCCTAAAATATACTTAAGTTTATAATAACTGCTTAACATTCAATTAAGAAAAGACAACACATGTCAACATGCTTGTAGAACCCTGTAATTTAAAATCTGGTCTATGGGTTGCCTGGTGGCTCTGCTGCTCCCCCTGCTTGTAATCTGTCAAATAAATAAAATCATAAGATAAATTATAAACAAATAAAATCTGATATGTATTCAGCCCACTGAAATGCTCTGTAATAGATTTTAAATATTTTCTTTCATCTAAATCTAAGATAGCATAAACTATGATGGACTATTTTGTTAAGATTTTATTTATTTGTGAGAGAGAGAGACAAAGCACATGGGCATACACAAGCACACAACCAGCAGGAGCAACGGGCAGAGGGAGAAGCAGGCTCCTCACCAATCAAGGAGTCCAATTTGTGACTTGATCCCAGGATTCTGGGATCATGACTTGAGACAAAGGCAGATGCTTAACTGACTGAGCCACCCAGGTATCCTTATGAGGGGCTATTATTAAGAAATTTTTAAAAAAAAAGAAATTAAAAAAAAAATTAAACACTACCAATTGAACTCTATAACATACACCCATTTCAGACATTCAAATGTGTCTTAGAACTGATGAAGCATGGGGTGCCTCAGTGGCTCTGTCAGTTGGTTATCTGCCTTCAGCTCAGATTGTCCTGGGATCAAGCTCCATGTCTGGCTCCCTCCTCAGCTGGGAGTCTGCTTTTCCCTCTCCCTCTGCCCCTCCACTCTGCTCATGATCCGCTGTGCACAAATGCACTCTCTCAAATAAAATCTTAAAAAAAAAAAAAGAACTGATGAAACATGGTAAATAAAAACATCTGAAAAAAACAATATTCAAATCAAATATTGTTCATCTGAAGGAAAAGCCTCTGGAATACAGGTTTTGTAAAGTATCTCAATTCTGTTTTGGGAGATGCATTATGCACAGAATATGAATTATGCTACTGGGACTCAAGGTTACAACCAAAACCACTCTGCCCCTAGACACTCCCAAAAAATTCTGTAACTATATGAGTAACTCATTCATATAGTTATGTGCTGTATACTAACTCAGCCAGATAGTGAGAAAATAATGTTTATTTAATGAATGCACCTGAACATGAAATTTTTTAGTACTGTTTTACTTAAGAAAAGCGAACTAAAAAGCAATTTATGAGTAAAACAATTTATAAACAGGGAAAGATAGATTTCACTTAAACCATTTATTTTCTCATTATTAAAACACTTAAATAGAAAGTACTGTAAGAAAATGATGGCAACACAAACTTGGTATATTTATGGCAGGTGCTTACATTCAATCTTACTCTCAACACTTACAAACCAGTCCTGTAGCAGGTGCTGCTGATTCTGAATACCAATACAGAATCCTTTCCCCAAGGTTTTACACTCAGATGTCAGTGAAGACAACCACATAAGCAGACACATTCAATATTCAAACACAACACAGTAAGCTGCTGAAGACTGTTCAGATACACTACAAATATCTCAGTGTGATAGGCAAAGGGAGAATACAGAAGTTACTATTCTCCAGGAAAGCAGCTAACAATGTTTATCCCAGAATTAGAAAAAGACCTGAGGAAGTCCCTTAGAATAAACTAAGAAGTGGAGGAAAGCTAGGTAAGCTGCAATATACTGTGGTTCCGTTCTAGGATGAATTGCTAAGTTAAATTAAGAATGGCATACACTCTGGAAGATATGAGGTCTTCTTTTTTTTTTTTTTTTAAGATTTTAATTATTTATTTGACAGAGAGAGATCACAAGTAGGCAGAGAGGCAGGCAAAGAGAGAGAGAAGGAAGCAGACTCCCCGCCGAACAGAGCCCGATGCAGTACTAGATCCCAGGACCCTGAGATCATGACCCGAGCCAAAGACAGAGGCTTAACCCACTGAGCCACCCAGGTGCCCCGATATAAGGTCTACTGACAGAGACCATTTAAATGAATATAACTGCTCTCCTATGAGCCCAATTAGCTTGCAATGAGAAAACCCTATTAAGCAAAATAAGGAAATATCCCTCCAAATTGCTACTTATATGGTAAGCACTTGAGAAAATTAAAAATTTTACAACTTAAGTGTTTCTTCTCAGAAAATAACAACTTACATCAATATAGTTTAGTAAGCCACAACTGATAAATTAGGTAACAGGTGATATTAGCATAGATAGCAAAGAGTAAGCCAGCTTATGCATTGTTTATATTCTTCAAGAACATCCACAAAACTTAACTGAAAAATCCGCATCATAATTACAGTATTACAAATCTCGAACTGCTGAGAGTATGCCTTATTATCTGGCTATTTAGCTTTTTTAATGGGAAGATTAAACCTTATATCTGGCAAGAGGGAGCTTGGACTCCTACAGCCCTCTGCCATATGATAATGATATAAAATAATCATAACCAGATCATCAATTAGAAGTTACATTATGTCACCATTTCTCCTCCTTTTGGCTAAAATCAAGTGTAGAGTTTACATATGTCAACCTGACATTTTTAAAACAAAGAATCAGCTTGACAATGAAATGCAAACCAAAAACCATACTTTGCATCTTAATAAAAGTGGAAAGGATAATTGGACTTAATCAAAATTTAAAACTTTGGGTTTTAAAGGATACCATCAAAAAAGTGAAACGGATAACCTACAAAATGGTAGAAAATACTTACAAACTATATACATGAAGAACTTATATCACTATATAAAGAACTCTTACAACTCAACAAGAAAAAGACAACCTAATTTAAAAATAAGAATAGACATTTCTCCAAAGACAATGTAAAAATGACCAATACACATGTAAAAAGATGCTCAACATCATTAGTCACCAGGGAAATGCAAACCAAAACCACAATGAAGTATCACGTTACACACACCAGAACGGCTACAGTCAAAAAGTCAGGCAGTTTATGTGAAATGTAGAGAAATCAGGATTCTTATAAACTACTGTGAGATATAAAATAGTCTCCCGTTGGAAAACAGTCTGACAGTTTCTCAAACAATTAAAAATAGAATTACCAGGGAGGAGCAAGACACGGAATAAGAGACCTAAATTTCGTGTGGTACCAAGAATTCAGCTAATTACCAAACCATTCTGAACACCTACAAACTCAACAGGAAATCAAAGAAAATAGCAGCAATTCTATGAACAGAAAAGTGACCACTTTCTGGAAAGTAGGACATGCGGAGAAGTAAAACCAAGGTGGTATTTGGGAAGACAGAACGTGGCAGGAGAGGGTCCCTCCATCACCGGCTACAGGCAAGTGATAAAGAAACCAAGCACAAAATCAGAACTTTTAGAAGTCTGCTCTACTTAGGGACGTCACTCCTGTGGCTAAGCAGGTGGAACCCTCACTGGGACAGTGTGGACGCAGGACCCTCGGGGTCACAGAAAGACCAGGGGTGCCTGAGTGTGGCAGAGCTCCCAGGTATCAGATCAAGGAAGCCAGCTACAAAGACTGAGTCAAGGAAGGGGCTCTCAGCTAGGGGTTGCCATAAACAGATCCTCGGCACAGCTGGACCACTACTCCTCGAGAAGGGATCTAACAAGCAGCAGATCGGAGAGACTCAGTTACTCCCCCAGGGAAGAACAGCACCTGAGCACACCAGAGGAATCTGCTGGGTATGTAAACCCCAAACAGGTCATGTGCCAGAGACAGAAATACTCAGTCACAGGCCAGGTAAGCACAGAGTGAAGCCAGAGACCAGGGAGACAAGAGTGATTGACTTTTTCTGTGAGGGCACATTTGAGGAGTGGGGCCCCGAGCTCTGGGCTCCTCTGGAGCTGGAGATTGGGAGTCCACCATGTTCATTCTCAACCACCAAAGCTATACAGAAAGCTTTCAGTAAACAAAAGCTACAGAGAGCAAACCCCAGCCAACTACTTAGCCTGCCCCTGGCAAGGGCAGTGCAATTCCACCTCGGGCAAGGACATTTGAGAATCACTGCAACAGGCCCCTCCCCCAGAAGATCAGCAAGAACATCCAACTAAGACCAAGTTTACTGATCAGTGAGAACCACAGAATACCAGGGCTGGGAGAATACAGCACATAGAATTCATAGCTTCTTCCCCATGATTCCTTAGTCTTTCAAAGTTAATTTTTTAATTTTTCTTTATTTTTTCTATATTTCTTTAATTTTTCTTCTCTCCTTTTCAAGTAACATCAATTACTTTTTAAAAAAATCTTCAATTTCATTTTACAGTCACATTCTATCCCTTTGTTGTATTTAACCTTATTTTTTATATATACATAAGCTTTTCCTTCTTTAAAATTTGGGATGCAGTTACTTCTAACAGACTAAAACGTACCCCAAATCTACAGTATGGCTTTGTTTTAGTCTCCAGCCTAGTCACATTCTCTCTTTTTTTCTGTTTTGTTGTTGTTGTTGTGTTGTTTTTGTTTGTTTTTATTTTTTTCTTTATTTTCTCAACTCTTTTTTTTTTTAAGATTTTATTTGTTTATTTGACAGACAGAAATCACAAGTAGGCAGAGAGGCAGGCAGAGAGAGGAAGGGAAGCAGGCTCCCTGCCTAGCAGAGAGCCCGATGTGGGACTCGATCCCAGGTCCCTGGGATCATGACCTGAGCCGAATGCAGAGGCTTTAACCCACTGAGCCACCCAGGTGCCCCACGAATTCTCTTTTTAGAATGTTTTTAATTTTCATCTTTACAGCCATATTCCATCTTACTTGTCCTTATTTTTACATATATATGTTTTGCTTTCCTTAAAATTTTGGAAGCAGTTTCATCTAACAGACCAAAATACACCCAAAATCTAGTGTGTGGCTATGTTTTATTCATCACTCTGATCATATTCTTTTTTTTCCCCCTTCCTTCCCTCCCCCCGAGTTTCGGGTCTCTTCTGATTTGTTTAGAGTATATTTTTCTAGGGTCCTTGTTGCCTTTTAGCATTTTGTTCTCTCATTCATTTATTCTTCTCTGGACAAATGACAAAAAGGAAAAACTCACCTCAAAAATAAGAAAAGGAACAAGAGGCAGTACCAAATGCCTGGGACCTACAATACACAGTAAGATGTCAGAACTAGAGTTTAGAATGATGATTATAAAGACAGGGGCTTGGAACAAAGCATAGAAGATACTAGAGAATAGAAAATACTAGCATAGAAGATACTAGAGAATCCCTTTCTGGAGAAATAGAAGAACTAAAATCTAACAAGTCAAAATCAGGCGCAAGTCAAAATCAGATGCAATAAAAAAATGGAGGCTCTAACTGCTAGAATAAATGAGGAAGAAAAGAGAATTAGTGATATAAAAGACCAAACGATGGAGAATAAAAAAGCTGACCAAAACAGAGATAAACAACTACTGGATTCAAGGGGAGACCTTGAGAGATAAGTGATACCATAAGATAAAACAATATTAGAATTGGAATCCCTGAAGAAGAAGAAAGAGAGGTGCAGAAGGTATACCAGAGCAAATTATAGCAGAAAACTTCCCTAATTTGGGGAAGGAAACAGGCATTAAATCCAGGGGGCACAGAATGCCCCTCAAAATCAATAAAAATGGGTCAACACCCCATCATCTAATAGTAAAACTTATAGGTCTCAGAGACAAAGAGAAAATCCTGAAAGCAGCACAGGACAAGAGATCCACAACATACAACTATAGAAACATTAGATTGGCAGCAGACCTATCCAGAGAGACCTGGCAGGCCAGAAAGGGCTGGCATGATATATACAGAGCTCTAAATGAGAAAAATATGCATCCAAGAATAGTATATTCAGGTAGGCTGTCACTGAAAAAGGAAGAAGAAATAAAAAGCTTCCAGGACAAACAAAAACTAAAAGAATTTGTGAACACCAAACCAGCCATACAAGAAATATGAAAAGGTCTTCTAAGCAAAGAGAGAGCCTAAAAGTAACCCAGGCCAGAAAGGAATACAGAAAATATACAGTAACAGTCACCTTACAGGCAATACAATGGTACTAAATTCACATCTTTTAACAGTTATCCTGAATATTAATGTTAATGTTAATGTTACCCTAAATGATCCAATCAAAAGACACAGGGTATTAGAATAGATTAAAAAACTAAGACCCATCGATATGCTGTCTGCAAGAGACTCATTATAGACACAAAGACACCTACAAATTTAAAGTGAGGAGGGGGAAAACCATTTACCATGCTAATGGACATCAAAAGAAAGCTGGGGTGGTAATCTTTACACGAGACAAATTAGATTTTAAGCCAAAGACAATAATAAGAGATGAAGAAGGAAACTATATCATACATAAAGGGTCTATCCAACAAGAAGATCTAACAATTTTAAATATCTATGCTGCTAACATGGAAGCAACCAATTATATAAGCCAATTAATAACAAAATCAAACACACAGGTAATAATACAATAGTAGTAGGGGACTTTAACATGCCTTCACTTAAATGGACAGATCATCCAAGCAAAAGATCAACAATGAAATAAAGGCTTTAAATGACCCACTGGGCAAGATGGACTTCACAGATATATTCAGAACATTCCAACCCAAAGCAACAAACTACATATTCTTCTCTAATGCACATGGACAGATCATCTAAGCAAAAGTACAAGGAAATAAAGGCTTTAAATGATACACTGGACCAGATGGAATCACAGATTTATTCAGAACATTCCATCCCAAAGCAACAGAATACACCCTCTTCTCTAGTGCACATGGAACATTTTCCAGAATAGAACATATCCTGGGTCACAAATCAGATCTCAACCAAGTACCAAAAGACTGGGATCATTCCCTGCATATTTTCAGACCACAATGCTTTGAAATTAGAACTGAATCACAAGAAGAAAGTTGGAAAGAACTCAAATCCATGGAGGATAAAGAGTATCCTAGTAAAGAATGAACAGATCAACCAGAAAATTAAAGAAGAATTTTAAAAAACTCATAGAAACAAATGAAAATAAAAGCACAATAGTTCGAAATCTTTGGGATGCATTAAAGGCAGTCCTGAGAGGAAAGCATGTAGCAATACAAGCCTTTCTCAAGGTCTCAAATACACAACCTAACCCTACACCTAAAGGAGCTGGAGAAAGAACGGCAAACAAAACCTAACCTGGCAAGAAAAGAGAAATTACAATAAAGATCAGAGCAGAATTCAATGAACAGTAACCAAAGGAACAGGAGAATAGACCCACAAAACTAGGAGCTGGTTCTTTGAAAGAATCAATAAGAATAAAAAAAACCCTGGCCAGATGTATCAAAAAGGAAAGAGGAAGGATCCAAATAAATAAAATCACAAATGAAAGCAGAGAGATCACAACCAACACCAAAGAAATACAAGCAATTATAAGAAGATATTATAAGTAGCTATATGCCAGCAAATTAGACAATCTGGAAGAAATGGATGCATTTCTAGAGACATATAAACTACCAAAACTGAAAAAGGAAGAAATAGAAAACCTGAAAAGGCCCATAACCAGTAAGGAAATTGAAGGAGTCACCAAAAGTCTCCCAACAAGCAAGAGCCCAGGGCCATATGGCTTCCCAGGGGAATTCTACCAAAGATTTAAAGAATACTTATTCTCCTGAAATTGTTCCCAAAAAACAGGAATGGAAGGAAAACTTCCAAACTCATTTTATGAGGCCAGCATTACCTTAATCCCAAGCCCAGACAAAGACCCCATCAAAAAGGAGAATTACAGACCAATATGCTTGATGGATGAACATGGATGCAAAAATTCTCACCAAAATACTAGCCAATAGGATCCAACAGTACATTAAAAGGATTATTCACCACCACCAAGTGGGATTTATTCCTGGGCTGCAAAGGTTGGTTCAACATCCGCAAATCAATCAATGTTATACAACACGTTAATAAAAGAAAGAACAAGGGGCACCTGGGTGGCTCAGTGGGTTAAAGCCTCTGCCTTTGGCTCAGGTCATGATCCCAGATCCTGGGATCGAGCCCCACATCAGCCCCACATGGGGCTCTCTGCTCGGCAGGGAGCTTGCTTCCCCCTCTCTCCCTCTGCCTGCCTCTCTGCCTACTTATGATCTGTCACTCTACCTACTTATGATCTGTCACTCTGTCAAATAAATAAATTTTTAAAAAAAAGAACAAAAGCCATATGATACTCTCAACAGATGTAGAAAAAGCATTTCAAAAGTGCAGCATCCATTCTTGATTAAAATTCTTCACAGTGTAGGGCATATCTCAATATGATAAAAGCCATATAAGAAAAACCCACTGCAAATTATCATTCTCAACTGGGAAAAAACAGAGCTTTTCCCCTAAGGTCTGGAACACGGCAGGGCTGTCCACTATCATCATGCTATTCCACATAGTACTGGAAGTCCTATCCTTAGCAATCAGACAACAAAAAGAATTAAAGGGCATCCAATCAGCATAAAAGTCAAACTCATTCTTGGCAGATGATATGATACTTTATGAGGAAACCCAAAGGACTCCACCTGAAAACTGCCAAAACTCATACAGGAATTCAATAAAGTGTCAGGATACAAAAAAAATCAATGCACAGAAATCAGTTGCATTTTTATACACCAACAACAAGACAGAGAAATTAAGGAGTCAATCCCATTTACAACTGCACCCAAAACCATAAAATGCCTAGGAATAAATCTAACCAAAGAGGCGAAGAATCTGTACTCAAAAAACTATAGAATACTCAAGAAAGAAATTGAGTAAGACAAAGAAATGGAAAAGCATTCATGATCACGGATTGGAATAACAAATACTGTGAAAATGTCTGTGCTACCTAGAGCAACCTACATATTTAATGCAATCCTCATCAAAATATCATCAACTCTTTTCAATGAAATGGAACCAAAAGATTCTAAAATTTGTATGGAACCAGAAAAGACCCTGAGTAGCCAGAGGAACGCTGAGAAAGAAAACCAAAATTTGTGGCATCACAATTCCGGACTTCAAGCTCTATTACAAAGCTGTAATCATCAAGACAATATGGTACTGGTAGAAAAACAGACACACAGATCAATGGAAGAGAACAAACCTTCAACTCTATGGTCAACTGAACTTCAACAAAGCAGGAAAGAACATCTAGTGGAAAGAAGACAATACCTTCAACAAATGCTGTTGGGAAAATTGGACCGTCACATGCAGAAAAGTGAAACTTATACCACACACAAATATAGACTCCAAATGGATGAAAGACCTAAATGTGGGATAGTAATCCATCAAAATCCTAGATGGGAACACAGGCAGCAACATCTTTGACCTGGGCCACAGCAACTTCTTCCCAGAAACACTGCCAAAGCCAAGGAAAGCAAGGGCAAAAATGAACTAATGCGACTTCATCAAGATAAAAAGCTTTTGCACAGCAAAGGAAAGAGTCAACAAAACCAAAAGACAACAGACAGAATAGGAGAAGATATTTGCAAATGACCTATCAGATAAAGGGCTAGTATCCAAAATCTCTAAAGAATTTATCCAACTCAACACCCAAAGAATGAAGAATCCAACCAAGAAATGGGCAGAAGGCATAACCAGACACTTCTGCAGAGAAGACATCCAAATGGCCAACACATGAAAAAGTGCTCAACATCACTCGGCATCAGGGAAAACAAATCAAAACCACAGTGAGATACCACTTCACACCAGTGAGAATGGCTAAAATTAACAAGTCAGGAAACAACAGATGTTGGTGAGGATGTGAAGAAAGGGGAACCCTCTTACACTGTTGGTGGGAATGCAAGCTGGTGCAGCCACTCTGGAAATCAGTATGGAGGTTCCTCAAAAAGTTGAAAATAGAGCTACCCTACGACCAATTGCACTACTGGGTATTTATCCTAAAGATACAAGTGTAGTGATCTGAAGGGCATGTGCACCTGAATGTTTATAGCAGCAATGTTCACAACAGCCAAACTACAGAAAGAGCCTAGATGTCCAACAACAGATGAATGGACAAAGACAACACACACACACACACACACACACACACACACACACACACACAGTGGAATATAATGCAGCCATCAAAAATGAAATATTTCCATTTGCATTGATGTGGATGGAACTAGAGGGTATTATGTTAAGTGAAATAAGTCAATCAGAGAAAGACAATTATCATATCATCTCACTGATATGAGGAATTTGAGAAACAAAACAGGATCATGAGGGAAGGGATGGAAAAATAAAATAAAACAAAACGAAACCAGAGAGGGACACAAACCATAGAAGACTCTTAATCTCAGGAAACAAACTGAGGCTTGCTGGAGTAGAAGTGGATGGGAGAGACAAGGTAGCTGGGAGATGGGACACTGGGGAGGGCATTGCTATGGTGAGCGCTGTGAACTGTGTAAGACATAAATCACAGACCTGTACCCCTGAAATAATATATGTTAATAATAAAAATTAAAATATAATTAAAAACAAATAAATAAAAATAGAATTACCATATGATCCAGCAATTATACTCCTAGATATTTCCCAGAGGAAATGAAAACATACATGCACACAGAAACTGGCTCACAAATGTTTATAGCAGTATTTTTCACAACAGCCAAAAAGTGGAAACAATCCAAATCAACAATGAATAATAAATCAAATGTGGTATATATATAAACAATAGATTATTATTCAGCCATTAAAAGGAATGCATAAGAACTGATAAATGCTACATCAATGAACCCTGAAAAATTATACTAACTGAAAGAAGTCAGACACAAAGGACCACATGTTCTATGATTCTATTCATATAAAGTCCCAGAATGGGCAAATCTACAGAGACAAAACATAAATTAGTGGTTGCCGGGGCTAGAAGGAGACAACACAGGGATAGGATGATGAGGATTAAAGGATACAGGGTTTCTGAGGCAATAAAAATGTTCTAAGGTGATTGTTGTTAATGGTTGCACACATCTGCAAACATACCAGAAAATAATAAATTGTACACATAGGTCAACTGTATGGTGCATGAATTCTATCTCAACAAAGGTTTTCGGGAAAAAAAAAATTTTAAGTAGAAAAGAACTCCCTGAAACTAAACTTAGTATTCACTTACCATTCCATCTCCCAGAAGCTTCAGCTTTCTCAGTGACCCATCACTCAAAGGTGTACTGAAGGACCTCATGGAGAAGACTGGCCCTTTTCCAAAGGAGCCTGGATTTTATTTTTTTTATTTGGATTTTATTTTTTTTTTTTAAGATTATTTTAGACAGAGAAACAGAGAAAGTACATGAATAGGGGGAGGGGCAGAGGAAGACAGGGAAGCAGACACCCCGATGAGCAGGAGCATGATGAAGGGCTCAATCCCAGGACCCCAGATCATGACCTGAGCCAAAGGCAACCATTTAACCAACTGAGCCACACAGGCACCCCAGGACCCTGGATTCCCTGGATTTTAGAAACCATTTCAAAACCCCACAGGAGATTAAGGAGCCAGGTTACATAGCTATTGCCAGTCTTCCCAGTCCCACAAAGCTGGCAACCAGGTTCTTCCTACCCAGTGAACATACACAGTCCTGTGCATAGGCACCCTATTTGGAGAAGTAGTTAAGAGAAGAATGGGAGAAGGGAGAGTCAGTATTAAATGTCCTGAAGGGCCACCTTATGAGCAATATGGAAATGTTTAAGACAACTCATCAGGCTATGCTTCCTAATTCTGATAGAGATGAGTATCTATAAACCTCCTAGCACTCCCAGTATCCTTCCCTCCCAACCCATCCCCAAAATAAGCTCAAAGGAAAAATGCCAGGGATTATAAGAATCATCAAAGAAAACAATTACTATGTGTATTTGCCTGCAATACCAAATTCGTGCACACACACACACACAAAATGTGTAAATGTTAACAAGATTTAGCTATTAATATCAACTGTCTTAATTTTTTATTATTTCAACATAACATTTACATCTCAGTTTTAATTACTTATAACGCTATTACACTCATTGAAGTGTCTTGTCTTGATCCTTAATGGCATTTATTTAGGAAATCAGTTAGGTTTCTACAAAATAAAAGCAAACAAAAAGTTTAAAGAATACAGTGTAATAAAGTAGTAGTATCAAAAAACTTGAAAGTAAGAAACTAGCTCTGAACTCAACATCTAGCTAAATAATTTTGTAAAAGTCATTTCATATCTAGATTAACATTGCTCATCTGTAAAATGAACTTGGCCCAGAGTCTAGAAAATCCATAATATGCTTTCCATTAGAACTACTATTTCAAAAAAACATATGTAAAGTAGGCCTTAAGGATTTCTCTCCTGTGATCTGAAACTGTGCTTAACTTATACAAATCAGTGAGACTTTGTAAATAAGAGTTAAGTCACTCACAAACACCAGTCCTGAAATTCCTTCAAATTTTTATTTTTTATGTATTTTATGTTACATATAAAATATATTGTTATATATTTTAATATATATTTATAATTATCAAATATTATTTGAAGGTAATAATGTTACCTCAAAGACTTACTCTTTAAAAAAGTCAACTATATTTGAAACAATCTTTTGAACACTGAATTTTATTCCATTTATTCTAGTATACATGCCTCATGTATCCACTTCAAAATTTTTTGTCAAGCAGCTCCCTATATAATTGTCAAGTAGATGTCTCCACTAAGGATAATCTTTGCTTTCCACAGTTTCCATTTGCATGACTTTCAGTTAGCATCGTTTAAGTAACACACCAGTCCCCCAACACCACGGGTGAAGCTTCAGTTAGCATTCTCCTGTGGGTAACTGCATTAAGTACAAACTTTGCTGCTAGCTCCCTAGTCTACAAATCACTATGTAAATAATAGATGAGCATCCTAACCAGAGGCCAATCACATCTTTCAAAATCTGTTGGTGCACAGACTGCACATCTGTTAGTTACATATACAAAGCAATGCTTATAATAGTGTTATAATACTGTTGCCTCCTTGTCTGCCAGTGGTAAATTCATATGACATTCTCATTGTAATTTAAGACTTTATTTACTTGAGAGAGAGACAGTATGAGAGAGACAGCACAAGTCGGCGGGGGGGCACCAGGAGAGAAACAGACTCCCCACCAAGCAGGGAACCAGATGCGGGGCTCCACCCTAAGACCCTGAGATCATGACCTGAGCAGAAGACAGACACTTAACCGACTGAGCCACCCAGGCACCTAAACCCATGAGACATTCTATAAAAACAGCCAAAAAAGGAAATTAGCCAACAAAGATCAAAGTACAGCAAAGAAATGAAAACTGAAAGTGCAGCAAAGAAACAAAAACTGGTAACACTGAAGTGAAACGTGAATCAGAGGAAAATAGTTAAGAAGAAATACCCGACCATAAAGTATAGACTGTAGACAGACTGTAGATGAACAGCCATAAAAAATTTGTGAATGAGAGCTTATGGATGTATATGAGAGAAGTAATTTAAGAAAAGGATGACAATGTTCCAGAGGAAGTAAAACACTTCACAATCAACAAAGACACAGATTACTTCCTAACATGGAAAGCACAAAGAATAAAATACTGGAAATGTTTCCACCTTAGGAAGAGGACAATTCATCAAAGCACTGAAAAGATGCTTGCCCCACATTATATTAGAAAATGGAAGCACTGTTCAAACTACTCCTGACAAGTATTTTTTAAAAAATAAAACACTCTAATTATTAATGTCTCATGCTTAGAGTACTAAACAAATAATAGTTTTGCGATTTTTTTTCATTTTCCTATACACTTGTAACCACAGGAAGAGTTTTTAATGTCTGAACAAACATTTTCAAAGATCACAGAATAGTAATTTTTCCTACTTAATAAAATTGTTTTGGGGGCACCTGGGTGGCTGGGTCAGTTAAGCATCTTACTTTGGCTCAGGTCATGATCTCAAGGTATTAGGATCACACCTCATCAGGTTCTGTGCTCAGCAGGGAGTCTGCTTGTCCCTCTTCCTCTCCCTATCCCCCAGCCAACTCATGCTTTCTCAGCCTCTCTCTCAAAAAAATAAACAAAATCTTAAAAAAAAAAAAAAAGCTTTAACAGTTTCAGTTTGAATGGTCATTTTTACCACTTTGTAGTACTGTGCAAAAGGATGGCTGTCTGTATAATAAGGTTGTATCATTTAATCATATTGTCAAGAGTAAACATGTATCAAGAGTATGCGGGTTCCTAATGGACACAGAAAAATCTATCATGCCAGTTAGTACAGTCTCAAGAGGAAAATGTACTTACTAGACTACTGCAATTTGGTTCTATTGTTTAGTTCCCAGATTGTAGGTTGTAATTTACATATGCAGATCTCTTCTGTTCCAATTCCCAGATTCTGCCCATTTGTCTTCATCTTAAAGATGGGGAAAATCATGCTGTCCAACCTTTTCATAGAAAGGATGGGGAAAGCAAGGCTTAAAAGACTCAGTGGCATGCCTATCATGCCTCAGTAATCTATCAGGGGCTAGCAGGGGAATTAAAACAATGTTAATCTAGTTCTCATTCCGTATACACAATGCCGCCCACTTCTGAAGAGGGTAATTAGTTAAGTTTTATTTTGGTTTTGTTTTTCAACCATATGGCTTACACAGAGCCACTATCAAAGAAAAAAAGACTCCATTTTTTCCTTAACCTCTCATTAAAGATATTTTACAATCATCAGCATTGAGACTAGAACTGTGTAACACTACTGTAAATTAAGTGATAAGAAATTTTAAAATGTTTCATATTACAATATATCCCAGATGGGATCCTGAGACAGAAAATGTGCATTAGTTATTCTAATGTACAATCTTCTATATACTATCTTCACAACTTCCCTGTAAAACTAAAACTATTCTAGGGCACCTGGGTGGCTCAGTGCTTTAAGCCTCTGCCTTCGGCTCAGGTCATTATTTCTGGGTCCTGGGATCAAGCCTCGCACCCGGCTCTCTGCTCAGCAGGGAGCTTGCTTCCCTCCCCGCCCCGCTCTGTTTGCCTACTTGTGATCTCTCTCTCTGTCAAATAAATAAATAAAATCTTTAAAAAGAAAAAACTAGAACTCTTCTAAAATTTAAAAAAAATGTAAGATTTTATTTATTTGAGAGAATAAGAGAGTAAGAGAGAACATGGCAGAGTGGAGAGGGTCAGAGGGAAAAGCAGATTCCCTGCTGAACAGGGAACCCCATGCGGGATTAGATCCTGGCTGAGCCAAAGACAGTTGCTTAACCAACTGAGCCACCCAGGTGCCCCCCAAAAAAATTTTTTTTGAAGTATTGCACATACTTTTTTATCTATGTCTTTTCTTAGTGCTGGGATATAATTAAGTTTTTTAATCAAAGATACTAAGTGTACTAATAAATTTCTATTCCTTGAAGTAGTTTTTCTTAAGCTATGTCCTATGAAATCCTGTGAACCCCAGAGGTGACTATGCCTCTTGGAGAAGGGGAACCTAGGCAGTGGGTCTCCACCATAGCCCCATTTCCATTCATAAGAAGAATCTTAACAGTCTGAAACAAAGATTCTGCTAGAATGAAAAGTGTGAAAGTCACTCTTAAGCATAAAAGGGAGTAAGATTCATGATTTGAGGTACATTCCAAATTCACAGTTCCTCATAACAGAAATATGAAACAGAGTGAGAACAAAAAAAACCCGAATTATAATCTTGAATCTATCACTATGTATAATCTTGTATTTCTTTAGGCCTCGGTCTTCTCATTTGCAAAGTAAGAGAACCAACAGTTCCCATTCTAATCAGAATTTTTTCTCCCCAATTTTCTTCTAATAAGAAGAAGGGTAAAAGTATATGACTTAGATAACACACATTAAAATATACTGCCTTAGAAAAGATCAAAAAATATTTTCAGGTGTCTCTTCTCTTTGGCCTACCAAAAAACTATTTTTATCTAAGATTATTTTGTCTATGTACATTTCTAAATGATTCTCTTTTTTCAAAGTTTATTTATTTCTTTTTTTTAGTAGTCTCTACACCCAAAATGGGGTTCGAACCAAAGACGACGATATTAAGAGTTCCATGCTCAAACTGAGCCAGCCAGGCACCCCAAAACATCGATCTAGCTCATCTCACTTTAAATTTCAAGTTACAGCACATTTATTTCACAAATATACACAGGCTGTTTCCTTTCCATGCCACCAAGAAGCAAATACAAAAATTCAGCTAACAGGAAGTATAATTTAAAAAGCCCAGGGGTGCCTGGGTGGCTCAGTGGGTTAAAGCCTCTGCCTTCCGCTCAGGTCATGATTTCAGGGTCTTGGGATCAAGCCCTGCATTGGGCTCTTTGCTCAGCGGGGAGCCTGCTTCCTCCTTTCTCTCTCTCTGCCTGCCTCTCTGCCTACTTGTGATCTCTGTCAAGTAAATAAATAAAATCTTAAAAAAAAAAAAAAAAGCCCAAAGCTGCTTCTGCACTCCTATCCCTCTCAAGTCAGTAATACTGTCAATAATGTAAGGCACACAGAATGAATAGAGTAATAGTGAAATTTACCAGGGCAAGTTTTTAGCAATAGTTTCAAAATGAATTTCAGTGGTTTAAGAAAGCCCAAAGGCCTAAATTAAATTACATCCTTATTAATTATGCTAAGTCTTCAAATTTCATAAATCTAAGAACAGTGAAAATGTAACATTGTGATGCTAAAGTATAAACTAGAAAATATAGGCATTCTGGGGCAACTGGGTGGTTCAGTGGGTTAAAGCCTCTGCCTTCCGCTCAGGTCATGATCCCAGGGTCCTGGGATCGAGCCCTGCATCCCATAGGCTCTCGGCTCAGCAGGGAGCCTGCTTCCTTCTCTCTCTGCCTGCCTGCTTCCTTCTCTTTCTGCCTGCCTCTCTGCCTACTTGTGATCTCTGTCTATCAAATAAAAAAATAAAATCTTTAGAAAAAAGAAAGAAAGAAAATATAGGCATTCGTCTATGGCCATACCACCCTGAACGCGCCCGATCTCGTCTGATCTCGGAAGCTAAGCAGGGTCGGGCCTGGTTAGTACTTGGATGGGAAAATACAGGCATTCGATGTATAAGAAAATGTGCCAATAATCAGCAACATCTTTATAATTTATATTATAAAATGTCTAAAAGTGACTTAAAAAAAGACTAAAAGTGGTTAACAAAAAGTATCTGCCATTAATATCATCTAATATTTGGTCTTTCCAAAATATCTCCACACTTTCTTATAGGTATAATGTTAAGGGAAAAAATCATGTTTAAATAAACAATGCAAAAAATAAATAAATAAATAAATAATGCAATCTGCAAAATGAAAACTATCAAATTAAAATGCACCATTTTATTACTAAATTTTCAAGAACCCATAGGTACTGAGCACAATTCTTAAAAAGATAGGGCCATTCACAAGCGCACTGGATTTCAAACAGTTGTAACAGTAAAATTTCATTTTTTAAATAATCCTTTACTAGTTCACTCTGACCTCAAGTATATTTCCCAACGCTAAAACTGTTAAGGATCTCATCACCTATGACATCTGTAAATAAAGATGAGCCTTAAAAGACACATTCATTAAAATGTATGCTGAATGTATTCTGAGGTATTACAAGTTACAGTAACATACAATGCAACCATTTTTTAGCACAATATAGGTTTAAAATTTCGTTCTATTATGCAATGACGGCGTGAAAAATTAAATCACACTGTTCTATAACCTGGTTTCAATAATGATTAAGAAAAATGAAAAAGCAAAAGCGTATAAGTAGTCAAACTTAACATTTTCATTTTTAACATTTTTTAAAATGGTCATGCTTCGAAAATTTCAGCTTTAATATTAATTTCAAAGTCTGTGCTCATTGGAAACCAAACATTGTACTCCGTACAAGAGAACAGCTGAACAGCCTATCTAAAACACCACTTCTTCAATTAGCTTTTCCTTGCTCCATGCTTTTTACTTGCACTAGTTTTGTATTTAAATGAATAAAAAGACAACACGTATTCACTCAGGTAAGAATAGTCATCATTTCTCCGCTATTACAAAGAGCAACAGTCCTCTTCTTAGTGCTCTTCTCCACCACCGATATAAAGGCAAGTCCAAGAGAACGTAATCCCCACTTTATCCAGGACGCCCCTTACCCCGAAACCCTTCCGTGCCTGAGCTTGACACCGCCCACCGTGGGCCTCCTCTCCTCCCTCCCACACCGTCTTCCGCTCCGCAATCAGACCCGCACCCGCCAGACCCAGCAAGCGCGCCAGCGCGGGAGCCACCCCGCCCCCCGGCCCACGGGCGCGCGGCCGACGCGCAAGCACGACCCGCCGCCCCCGACCGCCGCCTTGGGCCCTCAGCGCCGGCGCCCTGCCCGCCCGGACCCTCCCCGCTCCCGGGCTTCGCTCCACGGGGAGCCAGGTGTCCGAGAAGGCGCACTCCGGGTTCTCCCATACAGTCAGGGCTCGGCCGCCAGAAGCAGGCAGAGGGGTAAAGCCGGGTTGGAGTGGGAATGCAGGCAGCCCAACCACGGAACCGACCTGTGGAGACCGCCATCTTCTCCTGCAGCCCGACGCAGCCGCCTGCACGCACAGCGACGTCAGCGCCACTTCCGGGAGTGCGCTGCCCCGCCCCTCGTCCGCCGCTTCCCGAAGTGCGTCAAGTGGGCTCCTCCCCCGGAGGCCTTTACTCAGGTCACCTAGCCCAAGGGTATGCAGGAGCTCGTGGCTGTTTGGGTGGCTTCTTAAGATTCCACTCTTGATTCAAAGTAAAAATTGAAGAAAAAGTTTATTGGGACATCTTGTTGAGTCAGTTATCATAATGTAGAGCAAAAAGACAAAGAGAAAATATTTTTTAAATGCATGTGCGATGGAAGGAAGGGTTAATTTTTTTTTTTATTTTTAAAAAAAGGTGTGCGAAAAAAAAAAAAAAAAAAGAGGTGTGCGCAGTACGGCTGCAATTCCCAGTACGGCAACCACGTGTATTATGAGCTCCGTGCCTGAGGATGTGCTGTAAGGGAGACAGCCAGGTTTGCAAAACCTTAATCTGTTTAACAATACACGTAAAGAATATCTCATAAGAATGTTTTATATTGATTAAATATGGAATTATTTTATATATTGAATTAAGAGAAGTATATTGTTAAAAGTCATAGCAAAATAGGGCATTGACAATTTTGTGTTGAAAAATGATTCAGAGAAGTTAGAAAATGTAGATAACCTCTTTAGAATTAAATGAATTTATTGCATTCATATTTTGCTTTTGAGGTATGCATGATAGTGAAACACTAAAATCTATGTCTAAGTCAGAAAGCTCTTTCAGAAACGTCTAATATAAAATTTGTAAGTAATTAGGAAATATGTTCAAAAAGCAAAAATTTTACATCCATAGTTTTCACTATAGCAACACAGTAGAAACGTTGCCATTGGTATTATGTAACTATCATGGCTCTCGATACCATCCTCACAAATACAATTAGTAATATTTGATACTACCATCCCCATTTTATAAGAAATGACACTAAACCCCAGAGAGCTTAAATTACTTTACTAAGAGTGTGAATCTACCAGTAGTTGCAACAGAGCTGGTATTCAGATAAAATTCTGATTCCCAAATCAATTCTCATTTCATTTCTGGTTGCCCTTACAGTGCTGGTCCTGATAGTAAATGCTGATGCTGCTGTAGTACTCAGAGTCTGAAGTCTGTCTGTCTGTCTGTCTGTCTTTCTTTTAGAGTTATTTGACAGAGAATGAGAGAGCACAAACAGGGGGGGTGGCAGAGGGAGAGGAAGAAGAAGCAGACTCCCCACTGAGCAGGGAACCTGATGTGGGGCTCAGTCCCAGGACACTGATATGATGCCAGCAGAAGGCAGCCATTTAACTGATTAAGCCACCAAGGCACCCCTACCCTATCTCTTAACCTGTGTCTGAAGCTTTGGGGAAAGAAAGGCTCTATTCTTAATTTCTGCATGTACAGCACCAGTTGCTTTTTCTTCCTAGTCAGTCCCGGCTCTGTCACATAACATGAAGTGACGCTACTCAGCATTCTTTTCATGTTTGTTTCACTCTCTGTAGTAGGCAAACCTCTAAGATGGCTCCCAGTGATCCCCTCCTGGTGTCCATGCCCTTGTTTTTATAATTCCCTTGCCTTTTATGGGGGCTGAGTTTACTAACTAGCTTTCAGTGAATAAAGTAAGACAACAGTGCTGGGATATCACTTTTGAGATTTGTTTTAGAAAGATTAGATTCCATCTACAACACTCTCTCTTGCTCTCTTGCTTCCCCCAAGGGTCACCAGCTGCCATATGGAGAGCTACCCCAGAGTGAAGCCCAGGTGGCAAGGAACTGATATCCGCTTCTGGCCAACAGCCATGGAAGTAAAGCCCTCAGTTCAATAGCCATGAAGAATTGAATCCTGACAACAAACACTTCTGTCTGAGCTTGAAAGCATACCCTGCCCTGGTTAAGTCTAAAGATGACACTGCAGTTCTGGCCAACACCTAATTGCCACGCTGCTAGGACCCAGCTAAGGCATGCCCAGATTCCTGACCCACAGAAAATAAAATAAGTAAGATAATATGTTTGCTGTTTTAAGCCACTAAGTTTGGGGATAATTTGTTATGAAGCAATAAGAAACTAATACATTCTCCCTGCTTACTGTTATTCTGTGTTAACTGTTTTTGCAAACATTGAGTAACCATTATCATACATTTTTCACAAATGTCCACTTACATTTGAATGTTGATGAACTTCTGCTGACATATACCTACCATCATATTAGGGCAGACTGATGGATAATGGCATTTGATAGATTAAATCCTATCCTCCCCACAACAGAATCAAAATTAACTAGCAAAACATTGACCAAATTCAATCCTACTTTACCAATTGTAAATATTTTCTCAAGAAATGCTTGAATCTTAAAATACATAAATGTTGTCCTCACATTTTATAAACAAGACTTGTAAAGCCACTAGTACTCCTACCATTTCCTACCTATTGTTCTTTGAAGAGCAAATTACAATTTTTTTGTGTCTGGCTTATTTCACTTAGCATAATGTCCTCCAGGTTCATCAATAGCATTCACAAAAAGCAGGATTTCCTTTTTTTTTAAAGAGGATAAGTATTCCATTGTAGGTATACAGATCTCATTTTCTTTGATTGTCAACATTTTGATTGTTTACATGTATTAGCTACTGGGAATAATGCTTCAATGAACATGGAAGTGCAGATATCTCTTCAAGATGGTGATTTTATTTCCTTCAGATATGTACCCAGAAGTGGGATTGCTGGATCATGTGATAGTTCTATTTTTAATTTTTGAGCAACCTCCATATTGTTTTCCATAGTAACTGTACTAGAACTTTGTCTTTAATCATTAGGGAATATGATAAAGTAATGGGATGTCACTTGTGCAATAATGATACCTAACTATTGTAACGATCATCTTACAAAGAAACATTCCTTTATTGGATTTGAAGAGGCAAGCTGCCATGTTGCAAGCTTTAGAGGGCCATGTGTCAAGAAACTGAAAGCAGCCTCTGGCTTACAGCCACCAATAAAGTGAGGCCCTGAGTATGATGATGTGCAAGAAACTGAATGCTGCTAATAAACACGTGAACCTAGAAGCAGCTCCCTCCCCAGTCAAGCTTTAAAAGGAGACCACAGATCCTGAACTGACATATAGATTAAAACAGAGGACCCAGTTGACCCATGCCCCAGACTCCTGACTCACAGATGCTGTCAAAACATAAATGTGAAAAAAAAAAAAAACAAAAAACATAAATGTGAGTTGTTTAAGCTACCAAGATGGTGATAATTAGATGTACAGCAATAAAAACTAATACTGTATCGTTATATAAAGTCACCATGATTTGACAAAGCCTGAGGGAGTCTCCTTATTTTTTGACAAAGGAACCTAACAGAATAACCTAGCTAGCATTTCTTATCACTGGGGAGTGGAGGGAAACCCAGTATCATCAAATTATTAAATATTATAAATATTAAACTTTCCCCAAGCTTGTTTTCTCAAATCCTACTGACCTCAGCATTGTATTGCACACCTAGATTGCAACAGCCTCTCAGCTGAACTATCCTAAGTGTCAATGTTTCTTAAACATTGCCTTTATTCTGTCCTTTCTAATTGAGAAAAACTATACTTGCTCCATTTTGCCTACAACCAGGTTCACAATGAGTTTCATATCTATTGTCAATTCTAATCAATTCATAATGGAAGAGCTGTCTGGAGAATTCTAAGACTATATTCATGTTCAACAGAAAAAGAAGTGCTGTCATCAGGGGTGCCTGGGTGGCTCAGTGGGTTGGAGCCTCTGCCTTCGGCTCAGGTCATGATCCCAGGGTCCTGGGATTGAGCCCCGCATCAGGCTCTCTGCTCAGTGGGGAGCCTGCTTCCTTCTCTCTCTGCCTGCCTCTCTGACTACTTGTGATCTCTGTCTGTCAAATAAATAAATAAAATCTTAAAAAAAAAAAAAAGAAAGACACAATCTGCCAAACCTCACAGAAGAAGAAATAGTATAAATAGGTCTATATCTATATTCCAAAACAGAAAGCACCAGGCCCAGATGGGTTCAATAGTAAGTTCTATCAAACATTTTAAAAAGAAATTATACCAATTCCCTATAATCTCTTTCAGAAGGTATAGCAGAAGCGATACTGTTTACTTCATTATGTTCAACATCACCCTAGTAACAAAACCAGACAAAGACATTACGAGAGAACAAAACTATAAACCAATGTCTCTTTAACATGAATGCAAAAATCCTCAACAAAATATTGGCAAATAGAATCCAACTGTATATATGTATGTGTGTATAATTACACAATAACCACATGGGATTTAGCCCAGGGACACAAAGCTATTTCAACATTCAAAAATTAATTAATGTAATCAATCACACAAACAGATTAAAAAAAAAAAAAAGAAAAGCACATGATCATATCAATAGATGCAGAAAAAACATTTAATAAAATTCAGCAACCATTCATGATTAAAACCCTAAGTAAAGGGACGCCTGGGTGGCTCAGTTGGTTAAGCGGCTGCCTTCAGCTCAGGTCATGATCCCAGCGTCCTGGGATCGAGTCCCACAACGGGCTCCTTGCTCAGCAGTGAGCCTGCTTCTCCCTCTGCCTCTGCCTGCCACTCTGTCTTGCCTGTGCTCTCTCTATCTGACAAATAAAAAAAAAAAAAAAACCCTAAGTAAAATAGGAATAGAAAGGAAATTCCTTGATCTGATAAAGAATATCTATTTAAAAAAAAGTTGACATGATACTTAATGGTAACCAACTATAAGATTTTCTGCTAAGATCAAGAACAGGACAAAGATCCCTTCTTCATCACTCCTCTTTGACATTTTACTGGAGAAGAAAGAAAGAAACTGTCAATGACATGATTACCTATGTAGAAAATCTGAAAAAAAATTAACAAAAAAAATCTGACACTAGCAAGGTTGCGGGATAAAAGGTTAATGTACAGAAGTCAATCACTTCCCTAAATATCTGCAATGGTCAAGTGGAATCTGAAATTAAAAACATAATACTATTTACATAAGCATCCTAAAAATTAAATTCTTAGGTATAAATCTGACAAACTGTGTATAACATGAATATGAGTAGGGACAACTGGAAGGTTCAGTTGGTTAAGCATCTGCCTTCAGCTCAGGTAATGATCCCAGGGTCCTGGGTTCAAGTCCCACATCGGGCTTCTTGCTTAGCAGGGAGCCTGCTTCTCCCTCTGCCTGCTGCTCCTCTGCTTCTGCTCACATACTCTTCTCTCTCTGACAAGTAAATAAAATCTTTTTTTAAAAATTAATTAATGAATTAAACTGATGGAATCTATAGGTGGAGACCTTGATTTGGAGTGTAACTTGACTGACTGAAGATGACTCAGTCATTTCTATTGAACTTTTTATCTCTCTGCATTATGTGGTGTTTTTATTTTCTCATTTAAAATTATTTATTCTTAACCAGCAGAACATGCTTGAAATCTAGACCTGACAACAAGATTTCACATATTGGACCCTCTCAGAAAATTCTTAATGCCACAGTATATCCTGAGGACACAGTACATTTATTGACTTCTTATCACCACAAACGTGGGCACTCCTCCCATTTCTACCTAGCTGAACTAATTGCAGGACTGTGATCAGGGAAATCAGAGGACTGGTTGACTGTTTCACAAAGAAAACCTCCCTAGAATTTTAGTAGAAAATTAAGTGTACCACATTGCAGATGACTGTGGTAACACTTCTTTTTTTTTTTATAAAATCTTTTTTTTAAAAGACTTTATTTATTTATTTGACAGAGAGAGATCACAAGTAGGCAGAGAGGCAGGCAGAGAGAGAGAGAGAGGAAAGCAGGCTCCCTGCTAAGGAGAGAGCCTGATGCAGGACTCGATCCCAGGACCCCAAGATCATGACACGAGCCGAAGGCAGCAGCTTAACCCACCGAGCCACCCAGGTCCCTGTGGTAACACTTCTTATACAGTATCTAAGTGGTATCATTTCAGGTGCAAATGAACACTTAGAGAATGCTTAGTAGTGTGTCTGGAAACATAAATAATCATATTATTTGTAAATGATTTTCCAATGACATATTTTTTAAATGGACCTTTAGTGACTTGTGACTATAAGATTAACTTGCCTTTTAATTAGACAATTGTTGGAACACCCAGCTGGGTCCATTAGTAGAGCATGCAGCTCTTGTTCTCAGGATCATGAGTTCAAGCCCCATACTGGGCATAGAGTTTACTTTAAAAAAATAACTAGACAACTGTTAATCTAAGCTACTTATGAATAAATTAGTCTAGGTCTATACTAGAGAGACCATTGTACTATTAATAAAACATGAAATTTATTAGCATTTATTTAACATTTTCTCTGTAAGCATTTGTTGAGTTATTACTGGTTTTTTTTCAACATAGAATATTGTGTGAAGGAAAATGAAAGAATAAGAAAATTTTTTTTTAAATTCCAAGATATTAGAATGGCAGTAGTTTTGTTCAAGATTTTGTCCTTAAACTTGTGAGGTCTGTATTAACTCTGGGTAGTTAGTGTTGGAATCTGACACCAGTTGGTGTCAGAGTTGGTGTTTGAACACTCGTAGACTGTGTAAAAAGTGTAACAATACTTGGGGCACCTGAGTGGCTCACTCAGTAAAGTGACTCTTAATTTCAGCTCAGGTCATGATCTCAGGGTCCTGGGATCAAATCCTGCCTTGTGTTCCATGCACACTGGGGAGTCTGCTTGAGGATTCCCTCTCCATCTCCCTGGGCCCCTCCTCTCTCACTCTCTCTTAAATAAATAAATAAATAAATATGGTTTTTTTTGTTTTAAAAAAGGGTAACAATACTTTTTATAAGTATTGTTAAGCCATAGCCACTTGTCAAAAGACAAAGCATGTTAGGTTTGCTCATGCCTTGGTGTTTTCAGGTCTATGGTAGATCTTTAGTGATCTTCGATGGAAGTTGGAGTCATCTCCAACAGCATAATAACCATATACTAAGAACACTGCAACATGACATTACTTTGTGATATGGTGTTGCAAAGATAGTACTGTAAGAAAGATCTTTTGGTGTGTCAGAAGTATAAGAAATGATATTCCAAAATTTCACATAGGTTATTTGTCACCATCAATATATTTAGACCCTTGCAGCCTTTTTGTAAGTTTGGTTGCATTTAAAAGTCAACTTAAGTATTAATAAAGTGACTCTGTAATGGCAAGACTAGCTACATCACCAAAGAAAAGCTTAGTGTATATCATAGTGTATATCCAGTTAAATTATTTCCTTTGCTTTGGAATGGGTAATACAATCCCAGTGTTCATAAATGAACTATAAGAAACTATAGGAAAAAGTGTTACTTCCATCTATGTACCATCTGCCCCATCAACTCCCCAAATAACTGCTTTGATTAGGCTTTTATATATTCCTCCAGAGTTTTTTTTATGCATTCTAGAGAATTAGAATATGGATTTTTACTCTTCCCTGATGTTTTTTACACACAAGAAGGATAACTAAATACACTATTTTAGACCTGACTTTTTCTTCTTAGCAATATTTCTTAGAGATTTTTCCATATAAGTACATTGAGAGGCTATCTCATTTTTATAGTATTCCCTTGTATGGATATATATAATTTATTTAATAATTTCCTATTAATGTGTATTTCAGTTGTTTCTATTTTGTTGAATGATAAGCAATACACAATAACCTTATATATAAATCATTTCACATGTCTGAAAGTATTTAGACTGAGAATTGTTTTGTGCAAACAGTCACAGTGATACATTATAGCAAATTAGATATAACAATTCTTGACAACTACTATTCGCTTCAGATCTCAGAACAAGAAGGTAGTAAAAATTTTAAGGAGGAAGAAAGTAAGATTCTGAAAAGTTAAGGTGTCTTCTCAGATTGTCCAACAGTGCGAGAACCCAATCACTACCTCTTGATTCCAATGTCTGAGCCTGCTGGTATGCAAGACTTTTTCTATTTGTCCCCCATTACTCAGAAATCCTTTCCAGTCAAGCCTGGAAGCCTCATCAAGTCTAGTGATGCAAGGATTAGGTTTTCAGAACTGAATTAGACAAGAAATCTTGGCAATAGCTTCATGTTCCAAAGTTTGCATTCTATTCTTTTCTTTATTTTTTTGTTTTGTTTTGTTTTGTTTTGCACAATTTTAAAGATTTTATTTTTTTTTCAGTGTTCCAAATTCATTGTTTATGCACTACACCCAGTGCTCCAAACAATACATGCACTCCATTATACCCACCATGAGGCTCACCCAGCACCCCACGCCCCTCCCCTCCAAAACCCTCAGTTTGTTGCTCAGAGTCCACAGTCTCTCATGGTTTGTCTCCCCCTCCAATTTCCCCCAACTCACTGCTACCAGTGTCCTCTGTGTTATTCCTTATGTTCCACAAGTAAGTGAAACAATATGATAATTGACTCTCTCTGTTTGACTTATTTCACTCAGCATGATCTTGTCCAGTTAATTCCATGTTGATACAAAATTTGGGTATCCTTTCTGATGGAGGCATAATACTCCATTGTATATATGGACCATATCTTCTTTATCCATTCATCCATTGAAGAGCATCTTGGTTCTTTCCATAGTTTGTCAATAGTAGCCATTGCTGCTATGAACATTGGGGTACAGATGGCCCTTCTTTTCACTGCATCTGTATCTTTGGGGTAAATACCCAGGAGTGCAATTGCAGGGTCATGGGGAAGCTCAATTTTTCATTTCTTAAGGAATCTCCACACTGTTTTCCAAAGTGGCTGCACCAACTTGCATTCCCACCAACAGTGTAAGAGGGTTCCCCTTTCTCCACAGCCTCTCCAACACTTGTTGTTTCCTGTTCTGTTAATTTTGGCCATTCTAACTGGTAAAAGGTGGTATCTCAGTGTGGTTTTGATTTAAATCTTCCTGATGGCTAATGATGATGAACAATTTTTCATGTGTCTGTTAGCCATCTCTATGTCATCAGTGAGGAAGTGTCTGTTCATTACTTCTGCCCATTTTTTGACATGATTATTTGTTTTTTGAGTGTTGAGTTTGAGGAATTCGCTATAGATCTTGGATATCACCCTTTTGTCTGTAGTGTCATTTGCAAATATCTTCTCCCATTGCGTTGTAGACTCTTTGTTTTGTTGACTGCTTCCTTTGCTGTGCAGAAGCTTTTGATCTTGATGAAGTCCCAAAAGCTCATTTTCACTTTTGTTTTCTTTCCCTTTGGAGACATATCTTGAAAGAAGTTGCTGTGGCCAATGTCGAAGAGGTCACTACCTAGGTTCTTCTCTTGGATTTTGATAGATTCCTGCCTCACATTGAGGTTTTTTATCCATTTTGAGTTTATTGTTGTGTATGGTGTAGGGGAAAGGTTGAGTTTTATTCTTCTACACATAGCTGTCCTGTTTTCCCAGCACCATTTATTGAAGGGACTGTATTTTATCCACTGTATATTTTTTCCTGCTTTGTTGAAGATTATTTGACCATAGAGTTGAGGGTACATATCTGGGCTATCTACTCTGTTCCACTGGTCTATGTGTCTGTTTTTGTGCCAGTACCATGCTGTCTTGGTGATCACAGCTTTGTAGTTGAGCTTGAAATCAGGCAATGGGATGCCCCTAGCTTTGTTTTTCTTGTTCAACATTTCCTTAGCATCTTGGGGTCTCTTCTGGTTCCATTCAAATTCTAGGATTGTTTGTTCCAGCTCCTTGAACAATGCCGGGGGAATTTTGATTGGGATGGCATTGAAAGTATAGATTGCTCTGCACAGTATAGACATTTTAACAATGTTTATTCTCCTGATCCATGAGCATGGAATGCCTTTCCATCTTTTTGTGTCTTCTTCAATTTCTTTCATGAGTATTCTGTAGTTCCTCGAGTACAACTCCTTTACCTCTCTGGTTAGGTTTATTCCCAGGTATCTTATGATTCTTGGTGCTATAAAAAAATGGAATTGATTCTCTAATGTCCATTTCTATATTTTCATTGTTAGTGTGTAAGAAAGCAACTGATTTCTGTACATTGATTTTGTATCCTGCCACATTACTGAATTGCTGTATGAGTTCTAGTAGTTTGGGGGTGGAGTTTTTTGGGTTTTCCATATAAAGTGTCATCATGTCATCTGCGAAGAGAGAGTTTGATTTCTTCTTTGCCAATTTGAACACCTTTTATTTCTTTTTGTTGTCAGATTGCTGTTGCTAGGACTTCTAGTACTATGTTGAACAACAGTGGTGAGAGTGGGCATCCCAAAGGGAAGGCTGTCAGCTTTTCCTCATTGACCATGATATTCTGTGGGTTTTTTGTAGATAGATTTCATGAAGTTGAGGGATGTTCCCTCTATCCCTATACTTTGAAGAGTTTTAATCAGGAATGGATGCTGTATCTTGTCAAATGCTTTTTCTGCATCAATTGACAGGAACATGTGGTTCTTCTCCCTTCTCTTATTGATTTGTTCTATCACATTGGTTGATTTGTGAATGTTGAACCACCCTTGCATCCTATGGATAAATCCCACCTGATCATGGTAGATAATCTTTTTATTTACTGTTGGATCCTATTAGCTAGGATCTTGGTGAGAATCTTGGCATCCTTTTTGGTGGGGTCTTTGCCTGGTTTGGGGATCAGGGTAATGCTGCCTTCATAGAAAGAGTCTGGAAGTTTTCCTTCTGTTTCTATTTTTGAAACAGCTTCAGGAGAATAGGTATTATTCCTTCTTTGAATGTTTGGTAGAATTCTCCAACGAATATATCAGGTCCTGGGCTCTTGTTTTTTGATCACTGCTTCAATCTCATTAGTAGATATTGGTCTATTCAGGTTGTCAATTTCTTCCTGATTCAGTTTTGGAAGTTTATAGGTTTCCAGGAATGCATCCATTTTGTTTAGGTTGCTTAACTTATTGGCATATAGCTGTTGATAATAATTTCTGATGATTGTTTCTATTTCTTTGGTGTTAGTTGTGATCTCTCCCCTTTCATTCATAATTTTATTAATTTGAGTTTTTCTCTCTCTTTTCTTTTGGATTAGTTTGGCCAATGTTTTATCGATCTTATTGATTCTTTCAAAAAACTAGCTTCTCGTTTCATTGATGTGTTCTACTGTATCTCTAGTTTCTATCTCATTGATCTCTGCTCTAATCTTGATTATTTCCCTTCTTGTATGTGGGGTTGGCTTAATTTGTTGTTGATTCTCCACTTCTTTAAGGTATATTCTTGATTTTTCAATTTTTTTGAGGGATACTTGGATGGCTAAGGATTCCCCCCTTAGGACCACCTTTGCCATCCCACAGGTTTTGGATAGAAGTGTCTTCATTCTCATTGGTTTCCATGAATTTTTTTTTAAAGATTTTATTTATTTATTTGTCAGAGAGAGAGTGGGAGCGAGCACAGGCAGACAGAGTGGCAGGCAGAGGCAGAGGGAGAAGCAGGCTCCCCGCTGAGCAAGGAGCCTGATGTGGGACTCGATCCCAGGATGCTGGAATCATGACCTGAGCCGAAGGCAGCCACTTAACCAACTGAGCCGCCCAGGTGTCCTGGTTTCCGTGAATTTTTTAAGTTCTTCTTTGATTTCCTGGTTGATCCAAACATTCTAAAGCAGGGTGGTCTATAGCTTCCGAGTGTTTGAATTCCGTCTAAACTTTTCCTTGTGATTAGCTCCAGTTTCAAAACATTGTGGTCTGAGAATATGCAGGGAATAATCTCAATCTTTTGGAATCAGTTGAGCCCTGATTTGTGACCCAGTATATGGTCTATTATATAGAAAGTTCCATGTGCACTCGAGAAAAATGAGTATTCTATTGTTTTAGGGTGGAATGTTCTGTATATATCTATGAGGTCCAATATGTCATTCAACGCTCTTGTTTCTTTATTGATTTTTTTTGCTTGGATGATCTGTCTATTACTGAGAGTGAAGTGTTAAGATCCCCTACTATTAATTTATTCATATCAATATGACTCTTTATCTTGACTAACAGCTGTCTTATGAAGTTGGCTGCTTCTGTATTGGGGGCATAAATATTTATAATTGTTAGATCTTCTTAGTGGATAGACCCTTTAAGAATGATGTAGTGTCCTTCTGTATCTCTGACTATAGTCTTTAGCTTAAAATCTAACTTATCTGATATAAGAATCGCTACCCCAGCTTTCTTTTGAGGCCCATTTGCCTTCAGCTCAGGATCGAGTCCTACATCGGGCTCCCTGCTTAGCGGGGAGCCTGCTTCTCCCTCTCCCTCTGCTGCTCCACCTGCTTGTGCTCTCACTCTCTCTCTCTGACAAATAAATAAATAAAATATTTTTTAAAAAATGATTGTTCTCCATCCCTTCCTTTTCAGTCTGGATGTATCTTTAGGTTTGAAAGGGTCTCTTGTAGACAACATATGGATGGGTCCTGTCATTTAATTCAATCTGCAACCCTGTGCCATTTTATGGGAGCATTTAGGCCGTTCATGTTGAGAGTGATTATTGAAAGATATATTTTTTATTAATATCATGTTGTGTGTTAGGTCCTTGCTTCTATAGATTGTCTCTGTAAATTTCTGTTCTATGAACTCTTGGGTTATTTCTTCTCTTATAGAACACCTCTTAATATTTCTTGTAGTGCCGGCTTGTGGTCACATACTCTTTTAAACCTTGTGAGTCTTGGAAGCTCTTTATCTCTCCATGCATTTTGAATGTCAACCTTGCAAGATAAAGTATTCTTGGCTGCATGTTCTTCTCATTTAGTGCCCTGAATATGTCTTGCCAGCCCTTTCTGGCTTGCCAGGTTTCTGTGGACAGGTCTGACGTTATTTTGATGGACCTTCCTCTGTACATAAGGAATCTCTTCCCCCTAGCTGCTCTCAAAAGCTCTTGTCTAAAATTATGATTCATCAGTCTTACAATCAAGTGCCTCAAGGTCTTTCTAGATTCGTTGATCTTGAGGGGTATTCCTTCTACCTCTAGGACATGAACGCTGGTTCCATTCCCCAGATTGGGAAAATTTTCATGGAGAATTTGTTCAACTGTATCTTCTAGTCTTCTTTCTTTCTCCTCCCCTCAAGGATACCAATAATTCTGATGTTGGAACGTTTCATGCGTCATTTATTTCCCTAATTCTGTTTTCATGGCTTCTAAGCTGTTTCTTCCAGGCCTCCTCCTGATCCTTTTTCTCTATCAGTTTGTCCTCTAGGTCACTAGTTCTATCTTCGGCTATGGTTGCCTTAGCTGTTAGAGTATTTAGATTAGATTGGATCTCATTGATAGTATTTTTAACTTCTTCCTGGGCAGCTTTCATTTCTGCCCTAATTGATTACATATTGTCACTAATGGTTTTCTCCAACCTAGCCATTGTCTGGATAATTGCTACCCAGAATTCCCTTTCCGACATACTGTTTAAGTCCATATCCAATAGTTCTGATGAAGAGGGCACAGTCTCTGAATTTTTCCTCTGTTGGGTGTTTCTCCTTCTAGTCATTTTGTGAGAGGTGGTTGAGGGGATGTGTAGCTGAATATATCAACCACAATCCAGGAAAGGTGCACCCTGGAACACTTCTGAGCAATCAGAAGTCACCACCAAAAAGAAAGAAAAAAGTAAAAAGGAGAGAAGGAAAGAGAGAGACAGAGAAAAAAGAGAAGACCCAGCCAGAATGGGTCTTCTGGTTGCGTATGCAACCAAAAACGGACAAACAAAAAAGCCGACAAAAGCAAATGACAAGAAAAAAAAAAAAGAAACCAGCCAAAATGAACCCCAAGGATAAGATTCATATAATACCAAAAAAAACAAAAACAAAAAACAAAAAACAAATACACAAAAACACTGATAGAAGAAAAAGATGGGAGGGTAGTTATAAATCCTTGATGTGGGTGAGGAAGGTTATTTTGATTCTTCCTGGCTGTATCTTGATATCTTTGTTAAAGGACTCAAATTTCCAGAAATAAAGGGAGAGTAAAACTGGTTTATATATAGGGGTAGTACTGATTAGGGGAAAAGGATTACCTTGAAGTTTATATCTATATGTATACAAAAAAATAGAAAAGAAGAAGAAAAACACAGGTGTATGTATGAAAAAAGTTCAAGTTAAAAGTTTATTATGGAATATGTTGTATTAAACCTCTAGTTGTAACAGTAAGTAGATTTAAACAATTAAAAAGAACAAGAATAATAAGAATGAGTTAAAAATAAAAGTTGTGGGGCACCTGGGTGGCTCAGTGGGTTAAAGCCTCTGCCTTCGGCTCAGGTCATGATCCCAGGGTCCTGGGATTGAGCCCCTCATCGGACTCTCTGCTCAGCGGGAGCCTGCTTCGTCCTCTCTCTGCCTGCCTCCCTGCCTTGTGATCTCTGTCTGTCAAATAAATAAATAAAATCTTTTAAAAAAATAAAAATAAAAATAAAAGTTGTATCTATGAAATATACAGGTTTTTAGGGCAATACCAGGAGCTTAATATATTGTTTTCCCCTGATATTGGGGTTTTACAGTTTTATGGGGACCCTGTGGTGGTTGTCCTCTTGTTCTTTTGGCTGGCTTTCTGGGGTAGGGCCTGCCTTGTTTTTCAGTCTGTCTTGCTTTGGTCGAGTCCTCCTGCTCCCTATCAAGGGGCTGGACTCTGTGGAAACCGGTTTTTCAGGCTTTTGTTGCCCCGAGGTTTTTTTTTTTTTCCTTTGGCGGCTTTTTGCAGCTTTTTGGAGGTTTAGTGGAAAGCAAACTGCCCCCAGACCTCTGCCTCTAAGAGAAGCCTCAGTCCTCTGGGTTCCCCTCTGGGTGGTCCAGAACACACAGACTACCCTTCTGCAAACTCTGCTGAGCCATGTGACCTCTCACAGGCAGAGCACGTCCCAAGCAACTGTCTCGGGGTTTGCCTGAAGCGCCTGCTTGTCTTTGCACCCCTATGTTACTAAAACTGTGAGTGATAGTGGTCCAGGGAGCTTGCTTCCAGTGGCTGACTTTGTGGGGAATGCTGTCTGGTGTCCAGACCTCTGGTTGCTACCACAAGAGATCAACTGAGTTCCTTTAGGCAGCAGCTGGGAGAGTCCAGACCCTTGACTGATCCTAGAGACCACCGAATAGCACCCTCATGAAGTTTGTGGGGACTGGTTCAGACCCCAATCTCGCAGTGCGCAAAAGCTCTTGGGACCGCAGACTGGTGCTGTTACCAGACTCCCTCATTTGGGGGCGGGGGTGTGCCCAGCCAAGCTGTGATGCAAGCCATACAACCCGGGGGCGTTCTCCCACACTCTCTCTGGCACCTGGGTCTGTAACTTAGGCCCATGACTGTGATGATTCCACCAGTTGCTTCTTAAGATATTTTGCTCTTTTTGAGTGTTTAACCGGAAGTTAATGCTGATCCCCAGTCACAGGGCACTTTCATATTGGGGTATTATTTTCCAATGGGTTATTTCTGGTGGCTCCCTCCCCCTTCTGTTTATCCTCTGATATCAGTCTGATTGTTCCCGGTATGCTTTACCTCTCCACTGGTGTCTTCTGCCCCCATAGAGACCCAGAAGTGTATAATCTAACATTTGGGGCTGATTTCATGGGTGTTCAGAGTATTCTGGTAGATAATTAGCTCACTTTAAGGGATTGGTTGAAACAGGGTCTCCTACTTCTCTGTCATCTTGCCCCTTCTCCATTCTATTCTTTTCAAATGCTCTCTTCCACAAAATTTTATTTCCTTTCTATTTTCAAACCTTCTGTTAAACTGTTTGCCTTGTAGCAAGTGTGGAAAAGTAATGTGTTTAGCTATCTATTCTTTGGTATTGTTTGAAATTTTAAGCCAGATATTAGCTTGTTCTTTTAAAAAAGATAATGTTTTTAAAGATTTTACTTATTTGTCGGGAGAGAGAAAGAAGAGAGAGACACCATCCAAGCAGGTGGAGAGGCAGGCAGAGGGAGAAGCAGGCTCTCTTTGAGCAAGGAGTCCAATGTAGGGCTCAATCCCAGGACCCTGGGATCATGACCTGACCAAAGACAGACACTTAACCAACTGAGCCACCCAGGCACCCCCAAAATAATTTTACTTGGCAAATAAAACTGCTTCAAAAAATTTTTTTAAATCACCCATGGTCTCTTTCAAACTTCTTTCCACTATTTACCATGTATATACATGATGCTTGTTTGTTATTCAGTTATGTAGGAAAAATCCTTTTTGAACCCTCCCTTTTGGCCCCCACGTTTTTTTTTTTTTTTCAAAAGTAGCTGTGTAAAAGGGAAAAGTTTTAATGTTAACTTAAAAGGCAAATTACATAACACAATAATTTTTTTAAAAAGGCAAATTACAGAAGTTTAGCACATGGTATGAACATAAATATTTTAAAACATTCAAACATACATTAAGGAAACGCAGAAATACATTTTAAAGTGGTTTTGTTTTTGTTTTTTGTTTTGGGTTTTTTGTTTGGTTGTTTGTTTGTTTTTTTTGTTTTTTTTTTTTTAAAGATTTTTTTTATTTATTTATTTGACAGAGAGAGATCACAAGCAGGCAGAGAGGCAGGCAGAGAGAGAGGGGAGGAAGCAGGCTCCCTGCTGAGCAGAGAGCCCGACGCGGGACTCGATCCCAGGACCCCGAGATCATGACCTGAGCCGAAGGCAGCGGCTTAACCCACTGAGCCACCCAGGCGCCCCTGGTTGTTTGTTTTTGAGTAGGCTCCACTCCCAGTGTAGGGCTTGAATCATGACCCTGAGATCAAGAGTGGCATGCTCTACTGACTGAGCCAGCCAGGTGCTCTCAAATGTTTTTTCAAGGAGGTTATTTTTTATTAGTATAACTCGAGTTTTATCTCTTTTTCCTTTACCATATCATACAAATTTTATGTAGTATAGATATATATTAATTTCCTAGAGCTGCCATAACAAATCACCACAAACTTGGTGGCTTAACAACAGAAATTTATTCCCCCACCTCCATTCCTATTCTGGATTCTAGAAGTCCAAAATCAAGGTGCCTACAAGGTGGATTCCTCTTCACAGAGAGAATCTGTTCTATGCCTCTCTCTTACCTTGTGGTCACCAGCAGTTCTTGGCATACAGACACATCACTCCAATTTCTGCCTCTGTCATCTAATGGTATTCTCTCTTTGTATCTCTGTGTCCAACTTTATTTCTTCTTATAAGAGCACTAATGCTTGATTAAGGACCCATTCTAGCCCAATATAACTGCATATTAGATTACCTCTCCAAAAACTATCCCAAATAAGGTCACATGCACCAATACCAGAGGTTAGAACTTGGACATACCCTTTTAAGGGACACAAACCAACCCACAGTGGCATGTATTCATCATTTTATGACATTTTTGTATCTTTCTTTAAAAAAAGATTTATTTATTTTATTTATTTTGGAGAGAGAGAGAGAGAGCATGAGCAGGGGGAGGGGCAAAGGGAGAGAGAGAATCTCAAGCAGACTCCCCACTGGGCATGGAGCCCAGCACAGGGCTTGATCCATCTCAGGGCCCTGAGATTGTGACCTGAGCTGAAACCAAGAGTTGGGCGCTTAACTGAATGAGCCGAGCCATCCAACCATCCTTTCAGACCTTTTTCTTAACACAAAAGTGAGAAGTTAATTTTACAAAGATTAAACATAAGTAAAATCATATAAAAATATATCTGGAAGGATGCATAAAAATATGGTAACATTGCTCAGCAACTAGGGAGGGAGCTGGAAGGACAAGAGTAGGAGAAACAGTTTCCATTGGCATCATTTTATATCCTTAGTGTGTTGCACTATGTACACACATTTCCCTCTTCAAAAATAATGTTTAAATATGTCTTTTTTTTAAAGATTTTATTTACTTATTTATTTCACAGAGAGTGAGAGAGAGAGAGATCACAAGTAGGCAGAGAGGCAGGCAGAGAGAGAGGAGGAAGCAGGCTCCCTGCTGAGCAGAGAGCCCGATGTGGGGCTCGATCCCAGGACCTTGGGATCATGACCTGAGCCAAAGGCAGAGGCTTTAACCCACTGAGCCACCCAGGTACCCCTGTTTAAATATTTCTAAAAGGTGATCTAAATAAAGAGGAAAAGTAAAATTACCTATAATTCTGCCACCCAAAGAGCACCACATTATCATTTTTAGATTTATCCTCTTAGTATTTTTCTCTGAAATAGGAAATCATACTGTACATTTTAGTTTTTAATTTTAAGATGTATAATTTTTATTATGGGAAAATAAGTGTATTTGGGGGATCCTCTTATTGAAGTGATGGTAGTGAAAAGTGATTACTTATTATGCTCTTACTCTGTACCAATACTTTTATACATCATCTCAGATAAATTTTCTGATCTGCCCATGGGCTAGATGGGTACTGGCAGTGGGTCTTTTGTTCTCCTTCAAGCATCCATCTCCCTTCTGGTCACAGCCCCCTGCTTTTCCTTTGGATAAAACCCTCTGCCCCACTCAGTCTGATTTATAGGCAAGAACAGTGTCCACTCCATCAAGACTGAGGTGGACAAGAGGCTAAAGCTGGGGCAGCTACATATTCCATCCACCAACAGTGCATGGGTGCAGAAGGTTCTTACTGCAAAAGGAAGTCTGTCTTTTAGGTTAGTGAGCTCTGCAGTAGCCACCCAGCCCCACCCCCAGAGAACCTACTTGAGCAGAAGGGATGACAGAAAGGAGGGCTGAGCAATGGAGACAGAAGTCAGCCACATCAGTAAGCCTTTATACCTGGCCAAGACTGAAATCCATATGCTCATAAACATCCTAGTTAAGCAAACTATATATTTTCTTTTTTTCTTAAGCCAATTTGTGCTAGGTTTTTTTCCTTTGCCAACTAACTAATACAGTAGCATTACCTCTATTTGACACATGAAGCAACTGGAGCATGAAGGGGTAAAGTAATGCACCCAAGGTCACACAGCTTTAAGGTAATAAAGCCAGACTTGAACCTGGGCCTGTCTGCCTGAAGGCCAATGTTTAAAGCAATATATTATATTACAAAAAAGCATACCTACCAGTGTCTCTGTTCATAAGATACAAATAAGTCTTATTGCTCTCTAAAAAGGCAATTTAAATGGGTATAAATGAGCAGATTTTCTCACTTGTTTTGTACAGGTGACCTCATTCTGACACATTGTCCCAGGGCAAATCAATCAATGAGAATACTTCTTCCCCCTGAAAATGCAGTAGTACAAGTACACTTTCTAGATAAATGATCAAAACTAGAACACTACATTTTTTTTTAATATGTAGTTTTACAGTATAGAGAGTGTTTTCTAGGTTTTACCAGCACCAAAGAAGGGAAGAATGGAACTCTACTTAATAATGAAATTGAAGTGATTGTCTTGAAGCCCAGTGAAGAAAGAGCAATAATGAGTGGATGAACCCTTTCCTTGAGGTAAATGGAAGTCACTATCAATCATTACTCAGTTTATCATGGAGCTATTCAACATACTCTTCTGACAAAATACAGGGGCTTCCAAGAAAACTTACAAATAGATGACTGAAAGGAGCAGCAGAAGTCAACACTTCTTACAAAAATAATTTCATGTGCATATGAAAACTGGCTGTGATAGGGGGAAGGGATGAAGGGCATCACACTATGTCATCCCAAAGCATGACATTTGGGCAGAAGAATCATTTTTAGTTGAAGGTATTTGGGAATGAACATACACAGGAAAGAGTTCTCTGCCAAAATTTTACTTTGTGTAGGTGTTTCCCTCCTCTGAACTTGAAAAAGAACTCTTGTCACTGGAGAGAGTCAACCCTGACATAAGTTTGTATAAACAAACATTATTAAAATAACCCCCATTTTCCATTAGTTTCCCCCACACATTTCCTAGTCACCCCACAATTTACGATCTTTTGTAAGCCAAACCCTCTTTCCTTAATTAAAAATTGTATATAAGTCCTGTGTCTAACCACTTATTTGGGTTTTTTTTTTTTCCTATGCCTTCTATGGGCATAAATGTTAAACATATGTGCCGTTGCTCTTCCTTATCTGTCTTTTGTTAGTTGAATTCATAGCCCCCTGCTCAAAAACTTAAGAGGTAGAGGAAAAGTTTTTCCTCCATGACAGGGTTTTATTAGAGAATCCTTTCTGATCCTTGTTCACACTGGGAGAGTTCTTTGCTGCTTTTGTCTTCTTTGGGCCAATTACCTATTGTCTCACTAATCCTTCTATAATCAAATGCAGACAAGGACACAATGGAAGTCAATGCAATAACTTTTTAAATTACCAGATAATGAGCTACCCTACAACTCAGCAATTGCACTACTGGGTATTAACCCCAAAGATACAAATGTAGTGATGCAATGGGGCACAAGCACCCCAATGTTTATAGCAGTAATGTTCACAATAGCCAAACAATGGAAAGAACCTAGATGTCCATCAACAGATGAATGGATAAAGATGTGATATATATATATAGATATATAGAGACATATATAGATATATAATGGAATATTATGCAGCCATCAAAAATTGAAATCTTGCCATTTGCAATGATGCTGATGGAGCTACAGGCTAAAATTAACAAGTCAGGAAATGACAGATGCTGGCGAGGATATGGAAAAAGGGGAACCCTCTTACACTGTTGGTAGGAATGCGAGCTGGTGAAACCACTCTGGAAAATAGCAGGGAGTTTCCTCAAAAAGTTGAAAATAGAGCTACCCTACCACCCAGCAATTGCACTACTGAGTATTTACCCTAAAGATACAAATGTAGTGATCTGAAGGGGTATGTGCACCTGAATGTTTATAGCAGCAATATCCACAATAGCCAAACTATGGAAAGAGTAAGTCAATCAGAAAAAAATTAACATATGATCTCACTCATGTGGAATTTAAGAAACAAAACAGGGCTGCAGGGATAGGGAGGGGAAAATAAAATAAGATGAAATCAGAGAAGGAGACAAACCATAGGAGATTTTTAACTATGGGAAACAAACTGAGGGTTGCTGGAGGGGACAAGGCGGGGGGATGGGGTAACTGGCTGATGGGTATTAAGGAAGGCATGAGATATAATGAGCACTGGGTGTTATATGCAACTGATAAATAACCAAACTCTACATCTGAAAGTAATAATACATTATTTTAATTAATTGAATTCAAATAAAATAAGATAAAAAATAAAATAAATTCAGAATGGAAAAAAGGCCTAAGTGTGACACCTGAAACCATCAAAATCCTAGAAGAGAGCACAGGCAGTCACTTTTTTGACATCAGCCATAGCAACATTTCTCTAGATATGTCTCCTAAGAACAACAACAACAAAAAAGCAAAAACAAGCTATTAGAACTACACCAAAATTAAAAGCTCTGCACAGCAAAGGAAACAATCAACAAAACAAAAAGATAATCTATGAATGCAAGAAGATACTTGCAAATGATATATCCAATGACACATTGGTATCCAAAATATATAAAGAACAGATACAACTCAACAGCTAAAAACCAAATAATCCAACTAAAAAATGGGCAGAAGACATGAACAGACATTTCTCCAAAGAAGACAAACAGATGACCAACAGTCACATGTAAAGATGTCCAACATCACTAATTATCAAGGAAACACAAATTAAAACTACAATGAGATATCTTCACCTGTCAGAATGGCTAAAATAAAAAACAATAAACAAGTATTGACAAGGATATGGAGACAAATGAATACTCATGCACTGTTGGTGGGAATGCAAACTGGTGAAGTCATTATGGAAAACAGTATGGAGGTTCCTCAAAAAAATTAAAGATAGAATTATCATATGAACCAATAATTTCATTACTGGATGTTTACCCAAAGAATATAAAAAGCTATATGCACCCCTATGTTTACTGTAGCACTATTTACAATAGCCAAATTATGGAAGCAGCCCAGGTGTCCACTGATAGATGGGTGGGTAAAGATGTGTGTGTGTATGTGTGTGTGTGTGTGTGTGTGTGTGTCTCATTATATGATTATATATGAATGTTACTCAGCCATAAAAAAGAATGAAATCTTGTTATTTCCAACAACGTGGATGGATTCAGGCAGTATAATGTTAAATGAAATAAGTCAGTCAGGGAAAGACAAATACCATATGATCTTACTCACTGTGGAATTTAAGGCACAAAACAAATGAAGGATAACTTTACTGGATGTAGAAATCTTGATGGATAGGGCTTTTTTTTTTTCTTTCAGCCCTTCAAATATATCGTCTCATATCTTCTGATCTCCAAGGTTTCTGAGGAGAAATTAGCTGATATTCTAGTTGAGCATCCCTTTTTTAATGATTTTTTTTAAAGATTTTACTTATTTGACAGAGATCACAAGTAGGCAGAGAGGCAGGCAGAGAGAGGGAGAAGCAGGCTCCCTGCCGAGCAGACAGCCTGATGCAAGGCTTGATCCCAGGACCCCGAGATCATGACCTGAGCTGAAGGCAGAGACTTAACCCACTGAGCCACCCAGGTGGCTCATAACTGGTGCCCCTAACTGGCATCCTTTTTTTTTTAAGATTTTATTTATTTATTTGACACAGAGAAAGGGAGAGAAAGCAAGCAAGCACAGGCAGAGAGACTGAGCCACCCAGGTGGCTCACAACTGGTGCCCCTAACTGGCATCCTTTTTTTTTTTTAAGATTTTATTTATTTATTTGACACAGAGAGAGGGAGAGAAAGCAAGCAAGCACAGGCAGAGAGAGTGGCAAGCAGAGGCAGAGGGAGAAGCAGGTTCCCTGCCCAGCAAGGAGCCCCATGTGGCACTCCATCCCAGGATGCTGTGAGTCGAAGGCAGCCGCTTAACCAACTGAGCCACCCAGGTGTCCCCCTAACTGGCATCCTTTTATGTGACAGATTGCTTTCAAGATTATTTCTCTATGTCTTTCGACAGTTTGATTAAAATATGTGTTGGTGTTGTTTTCCTGGAGTTCATGAGTGGACATTAAACTTTTTGGATTTGTATATTCACATTTTTTCATCAAATTTGGAAAGTTTTTTGCCCGTTATATTTTAAAATATTTTTTGCTCTCCCTTTTCACTCTCTTCTCCTTCTAGGAGTTCCATAATGTGTATGTTTGATGGTGTTTGTATTAGTCAACTTTAGCTGTTATAGAAAAATACCATAGACTGGGTAGCTTAAACAACAGAAATGTATCTTCTTAAAGTTTTGGAGGCTAGAAGTCCCAGATCAAGGTTCAGCAGAGTCAGTTTCTGGTGAGAGCTCTCTTCCTGGCTTACAGAATGGCACCTTCTTGCTAAGCCCTTGTATTGCCTTTCCTTGGTACATGAGCATGGACACAGAAACAGAGCAAGCTCTCTGTTGTCTCTCCTCATAAGATCACTAATCCTATCAGATCATCACCCCGCCCTTATGACTTCATTTAAGCTTAATTATTTCTGACACCAAATACAACCACCTTCTGGGTTAGGGCTTCAACATATGAACAGTAGTGTCTGTGTGTATTGGGGGGGACCTATCCTTGAAAAATGAGGGAGAAGTTGAGACTTTTTATTTTTTTTAAGATTTTATTTACTTTCCAGAGAGAGAAAGAACATGAGAGAGAGCACAAACAGGGAGAGCAGCAGGAAGAGGGAGAAGCAGACTCCGTGCTGAGCAAGGAGCCCCATGTGGGACTCAATCCTAGGGTCTTGAGATCATGACCTGAGCTGAAGGCAGACACTTAACTTACTGAGCCACCAAGGCATCCCAAGACATTTTCAAATACACAGGAGCTGAGAGACTATTACTACTAGACCTGCCATATAAGAAATGCTACAGGCAGACATTGTCTGGGTAGTGCAGTCAGTTAAGTATCTGACTTTGGATTTCAGCTCAGGTCATGATCTCAGGGTCATGAGATCAAGTCCAGCATCAAGTTCCATGTTGATGTGGAACATGCTTAAGATTCTCTCTTCCTCTCTCTATGCCCCTCCCCCTGCCCACCTGCTTATTTTCTCTCTCTCTTTCTTTCTCTTCCTAAAGAAAGGAAGGAAGGAAGGATGGAAGGGAAGAAAAAAAGAAAGGAAGGAAGAAAGAAAGAAAAGTGCTAGAGGGAATCATTTAGGTTGAAATGAACAGCTGCTAGATAGAAATTAGAAGTTGAATGAAGACATGAAGATCTCTGGTAAAAGTACTTTCATAGGCAAGTATAAAGGCCAGTAATATTGAAATTTTGGTTTGTAGCTCCACTTTTTATTTTCTGCAGGATTTTAAAGAGCAGTGCATACAAATAATTATAAATCGATTTTATTGGGCACACAGTGTACAAAAATAGAATTTGTGACATCGATAACAGAGTGAAGGGAATGGAGATGTGTAGGAGTAGGGCTTCTGGATGTGAACAAAGTTAAGTTGGGATTGATTTAAGGTAGAGTGTTATAATTTTAGGATGGTATATGTGGTCCCATTATAGCCAGAGGAAAGCATCTATACAATATGTACAAAAGAAAATGAGAACAACAACAAAAAAATTAACTAAGTTCAAAAGAAGGAAGTAATAGAGGAAATGAGAGGTGAAAATGATAAGATATAAAAAAAAAAACACAGCAAATGGCAGAAGTACATTTTTCCTCATGAAGGATTATTTTAGGGGTGTCTGATTGGCTCAGTCAGTAGAGCATGTGAATTTGGTCTCAGGTTATGAGTTTCAACCCCCGTGTTTGGCATAGAGATTACTTAAAAATAAAATCTTAGGAAGGAAGAAAGAGAAATTTAAAGCAAAAGGATAGAAATTCTATGCAAATAGTAAGTAAAGAACTGGGATAGTTATGGTAATATCAGGCAAAACTGATTTTTTAAAAGATTGATTGATTGATTGATTGATTGATTGATTTAAGTGAGAGAAAGAGAGAAATTGAAGGGGAGGGGCAGTGGTAAAGGGAGAGAAAGAAGATCCACCAGACTCCCTGCTGAGTGAGAAGCCCAGTGCAGGGCTTGATCTCATGACCCTGAGATCAACCTGAGCCAAAATCGAATTGAAGGCTTAACCAACTGAGCCACCCAGGCACCCCAGTTATTTCTACTTTTAATTTAAAGTGAGAGATGTATGATTCTTTCTTTCACTGGAACACTTAGAAGTCACTATAGGGTTATTAATTGGCCTAATTTTAATATTTTTGTTCCTCAGGGAATAGGGAGGCCTGAGAAGAGGGAGAGAGTAGGGGAACAGCTCTACTTGGTAGAGCATTCAGAATATACACTTTTATTGATTAAGTTCACTATCTTATATGGGAGCAGTTCATGGTGCCCCAAAACAATTATAATAGTTACATCAAAAGATCGCTGATTATGGGGTACTTGGCTGGCTCAGTGAGTAGAGCATGTGATTCTTGATCTGGGCATCATGATTTTGAGCTCTATGTTGAGCATACAGATTACTATAAAAACCAAATTTTAAAAAAATGGTCACTGGGGTGCCTGGGTTTCTCAGTCAGTTGAGCATCTGCCTTTGGCTCAGATCATGATCCCAGAGTTCTGGGATCGAGCCCTGCCTTCTTGGCCTCTCTGCTCAGTGGGGAGTCTGTTTCTCTCTCTCCCTCTATCTCTCTCCCCACCTTGTACTCTCTCTCTCAAATAAATAAATAAAATCTTTAAGTAATAGTTGAAGCCTTCAATCTTCCACTTTTGATAGTGATCAGTAAGGCAGGTCAGTAATGAAATAGACAGCTTGAACAATACTGTATATGAATCAGACTTAACAAACATAGAACACTCCACTCAGCAGCAATATGATGCATATTTTTTGCAAGTTCAAATGGAACAATCTCCAGGATAGACCATTTGTTAGACCCCAAAATAATTTTTAAGGTAATTTTAAAAGACTAGAATCATACAAAGCATTTTTTCTGATCACAATGAAATGAAATGTAGAATTATTAACAGAAGGAAAAACTGAAAAATTCATAAATGTGTAGAAATTAAACAACACATTCCTAAATGACCAATTTGTCAAAAGAGAAATCACAAGAAAAATTAGAAAACTTCCACTGTAAGAAAAATGAAAAAAAAAAAACCCCATATAAAAACCTATGGGATGCAGTGATAGTGTAAAGAGGGAAATTTATAGCTGTATACACATGCATTAAAAGGAGAAAGAACTCAAATTAATAACCTAACTTTACAGCTTAATGAATGAGGGGAAAAAAGCAAACTAAACGTGTTTAGAAGCAAAAAAAAAAAAAAAAAAAAAAAAAAAGATTAGAATGGAAAAAGAATAAAACTGAGAATAGAAAAACAGTAAAGAAAATCAATGAAATCAAAGTTGGTTCTTGAAGAAGAAACAAAATTGCCAAACATTTAGCTAGATTGACTATGAAAAAAGAGGAAGACTCAAATTACTAAGATCAGAAGTGAAAAATGGGGAAATTACTAATGATCTCACAGAAATAAAAAGGATATAAGAGAATTCTATGAACAATGGTGCACTAACAAACTGATGAAATGGACAAATTCCTAAAAACACAAATCTACTGAAACTGAACCATGAAGAAACAAAAATGTGAATACTCGTATCACTAACAATTATTCAGTAACAAAAAATTCAGTAACAAAAAAATCTCCTGAAAAAGACCATGGGCCAGACTGCTTCACTGGTAAATTCTATCAAACATTTATTTATTTTTATTTTTTACTTTTTAAAGATTTTATTTATTTGTCAGAGAGAGAGAGAGAGAGAACACTAGCAGGGGGAGCAGCAGACAGAGGGAGAAGTAAACTCCCAGCTGAGCAAGAAGCCCAATGTGGGAATCAATCCCAGAACCCTGGGATCATGACCTGGGCTGAAGGCAGATGCTTAACCAGCTGAGCCACCCAAGTGTCCCTACCAAACATTTAAAGAAGAATTAGTACCAATCATTTTCAAAATCTTCCCAAAAATTGAAGAGAAAGGAATACCTACTAACTATTTCTATGAAGTCAGCGTTACCCTGATACCAAATCCACACAAAGATACTACATGAAGGGAAAACTATAGACCAATATTCCTTATGAATATTGATGTAAAAATTCTGAACAAAATAGCAAACTAAAACCAGGAGCATATTAGAAGCATTATACACTATGATTAAGTGAAATTTACTCCAGAAATTCAAAGTTTGTTCAACATAGAAAAATCAGTCAATATAATATACCACATTAATAGAATGAGGGGGGAAAAATGCAAATGGTTATCTCAAATCATGCAGTAAAAGCATTTGACAAAAAGATGTCCTTCCATGATAAAAACACTCAACAAACTGGAAATTGAATGAAACTTCCTAATGATGATGAAGTCTGTACATGAAAAATGCCCAGCTGAGATCATTCTCAGTGGTGAAAGCCTGGAAGCTTTTGCTGTAAGATCAGCAACAAGATAAGGCTGTCCATTTTGCCATTTCTATTCAATACATTACTGGACATTTTAGACAGAACAATTAGGCAAGAAAAAAGGAATAAAGATCATCCAAGCTGGAAAGGAGGAAGTAAAATTATCTATGTCCACAGATGACATGAGGTAGAAAACCCTAAAGATTCCAAAAAATAAACTTTTGGAACTAGGAAACTAATTCAGCAAGGTAGCAGGATACAAAGTCAATACATGAAAGTCAGTTGCATTTCTATACACTAACAGTGAATAATCTGTAAAGGAAATTAATGAAACTATTTTATTTACCATACCATATAAAAACACTTAGGAATAAATTTAACCAAGGAGGAAAAAGTCTTGTATACTGAAAAGCATAAAACATTGCTGAAAGAAATTAAAGATGTCAAAAAAGTAGAAAGACACCCCATGTTCATGGATTGAAAGACTTAACATTGTAAAGATGAACATACTACTGAAATTGCTGCAGGTCAGCAGGCAGGAGAGTTGATTGTGATGTAAGGGAAAGTCAGGACAGACAGGGGTCTGTGTTGTCTTCTTGAGGACTGATGAGAAGCTGATGCTCTTTATCATAGGGTTGTGCTCACACCTGCTCCTGAAGGAGGGGTTTTCCTTTTGCTGACCCAGGAAGGAACACAAAATGCAGACAGAATGGTTGGGTTTTTTCCCTGCACATTTCTTATCTCTTATAAATCTCTCCTGTTGTCATCCCAACCAAGACTATGCAGGGAAAGGAATTCCACAAAACATAGTTCCAGCTTAACCAAGTTTAACAAAACTACCACAGATACAGAATATTTATAAGTCAAGAACTAAATAAGGAATCTATTTTGTTGACAAATCAGGAGACTGTGAATGCTTCAAGTAAGATTATGTTCTAACTTTTATCATAAATTTCATATCCTACCTGTTATGTACTTAAGAAATTAAATGTATACAGATAAGGAAACTCATTAAATGGTTTACACAGAACTTCTTTGTTCCCATCCAAACGTAATTTTATGCTTGAAGCAATATCATCAGGATTTATGAAGTATGCTCTAATTTTTTTAAAATTTTTTCGGTGTTCCAAAATTCATTGTTTTTGCACCACACCCATGCAATACATGCCCTCCTTAATACCCATCAATAGGCTCACCCCTCTCCCCACTCACCTCCCCTCCAAAATCCTCAGTCTATTTCTCATATATTCTAAATTATTTCCAAACTTGTAAGTGATTTTGATAGTGCCAATCTATATGCATATCAATCTACTTATTTTATTTTTTAAAAAGATTTTATTTGACAGAGAGAGAGAGACAGCGAGAACAGGAACACAAGCAGGGGGAGTGGAAGAGGGCAAGAAGCAGGCTTCTTGCCAAGCAGGAAGCCCAGTGTGATGCTCCATCCCAGGACCCTGGGGTCATGACCGGAGCTGAAGTCAGCTGCTTAATGACTGAGCCACCCAAGCACCCCAATATAATTATTTTAGACATGTCTGTACATACAATGAATTCAGTTTCTGTTTTCTTTTTCACCTTGATCTAAAGTAGAATACACATTCACATGCAAATTGAAAAAAAA
>RCUC01123620.1:0-11033 GCA_003697995.1 Taxidea taxus jeffersonii
TGGGTACTCTGAGGCTGGCCGCTTCTTGTCCCTTTTACTCTCACAGGTTTGGAAGGAGGAAGACAGGGAAGCCCAGAGCGGGTACCGACAATCGCGTGTATCTTTCTGGTCTATCTCAAGAAGATAGGAAGGTCATCCATTCTCCTTCCCAAACTGCTTCCTGCCAGTGAACCAGGAAAATCAGAGTACGTCCCAGCCCTGTGCTCCGAAGTGCCTCGCTTGGAGGCAGCCAAAGCAAGTGGCTTCCCACAGCCCCGGGAAGGGAGAGCAGCCTTGGCTGCCTGCATGGCCCTTCTTGGAGCCTTTAGAGGGTGCTCCAATGGCTGCAGTGGCAGCACGTGGAGGGAAAGCTGAGCCGGGCAGAGGTGAAGGCTGGCAGACCTGGAGGGACCAGAAAACATTCCTTTGTGTGGCGTCTCCTGGCACAGAGGACCTTGTGACAGAGCAGGCAGGCATCCTGCAGGCCTGACAGCTGCCACTGGGTACTGAAGCTTCCCTGCTTCCTCCTGGCAAAACCGATACTCCAACCCCAGAGGCCCTTTGTGGAGGAGAGCAGCCACAGGCCGGCCTGGGCGTGACTGATAAGTGGCGGCCTGAGAGCTCCTGGCCCCTCTCATTTCGTCATGGTGGGTTATGGCCACTCTTGCCCCACCGGGCCCTGTCTTGTTTGGGAAACAGCCCTGATGAGGCAAACCCATGGTTGTGGCAGATTTGTGGGGTCCAGAGGCCTGACCACTAAGGCGGAGGTGTCCACTGGGCACTGCGTCAAGCCTTTAGACGATGCCCTTTTCTGCCTCGGCTCCAAGTTGCTCTGGAGAGTAGACATTTGAACCCAGAGCAGTCCTGCTTCCCTAACCTCGTGGGTTTTCCAGGACTAGAGGAGTACTTCCTGCTGCTGGTGATGGTACCCCAGACCAAGGAGCTAGGCATCACCCCCCTATTCCAGCTGAGCGCCTGTGTGCAGGGGACCCCAACCACCCATGTCCTATGGCTGCAGGGACTCTGCTCCCCGCCCACCTGCCTTACAGATCCAAGCCGGCAGGGGTAGCCCCAGACTCACCACTGCACCCTCCTCTTTCCCAGCCCTGCCCGCTGCCTCCAGCACAGAACCGGTGCTTGGCCCCTCTCTGCCATGCCTGGCCCATTGGTGCAGGGCTTTCAGGCTCCCCAGCCAGCCGCCAACCCAGGCCAACTCCCACAGCCCCTGCAGAGCCAGAAACACTTGGACTGATGCTTGTTGTTTTTCTTTCTAAGTAGATACTGGCCTGTTTGGGGGAAACATCTGGGGGGTGGGGAAGAGAGACTTTAACCCTAGTGTGGGGACAGGGAGGCCGGAGGAGTAGGCAGTCTCCGTTCATGGAGCCCTGCCCAAGGGGGCTGCTCCTGGTGCTGCTCGAAGAGCCATTCTGGGCTCAGCGTTCCAGTGACACGGCAGAGGGCCAGATGCCAGGCGGGTCCTCCACCAGCCTTACCACCATTGCCCTCTTCCCACCTACCCTGGGTTTAGAGTCAGGCCCTCGTGCTTCTGGTGCAGCATTCAGGGAGGTTTGGGAGCTCACAGGATTCCAGTTGGGCCCAGGGAGGAGCACCCAGGCTTAGCTCTGAGCTGAGAACACCTGGCGATGAGTGGGCCAAGCCCCTCACAAGACGGGGCGGCTGCCATGCTGATGCAGGACACAGATGGGCAGAGCTGCTACGGGTCCCACCACGTCCTGGGGGGCACGAACTGGCGGGGCAGACCCTGCCCCGAGCTGCCTCCACGGGGAGAAAGCAGGCATACACAGACTCAGGGCTCTGCATCCACCCTGGGGGAAAGGGGGGCTCAGTGGGCAGGGGGCCGTCCTCTCCGGAGCCAGGACAGCCAAATCCCCTGTCTGAGTCCCCTGAATAGAACAGGCTTAAACTAACTTGCAGAGTAAGCGGGCACTCGGGGCCCCTCTGCCTGCTCAGCAAGCAGGGAGGAAAGCACTTGGAGCAGAGAGCTGCAGCCTCGGCCATGTCCCCGCGGTGCAGGGCTCCCAGCAATAGAAGGGAGAGCCCACGTTTAAAGAGGCTGTCTGGAGACTGTGACCACGTTGCACGCCCATGGGCCTCTCTGCTCGAGGTAGACAGTGGCTCTCCACCCTTGGGGCAGGAGTCCCTGGCTGCCCTGCACCCCCCACCCCTATCATCCGTGGCTGGCACCACTCACCTAGGAACTCAGATCCTGGGGAGCCCAGCAGCCTCCTGGGCCTGTCCTCAGCCCAGCCACCACCTCTTCCTTCCTTCTCGAATGCCTCTTTCCTGACCCGCTGCTGGGTGCCTTCCTCAGAGCCTGTGGAACTCCCAGCTGCTGACAGCCAGCTGCTCTCTCGGCCTCGGCTTTTCTGTTGTTGGTCGTCCTGGAGATCCAAGTGTCAGATTACATGGGGCGGCCACCAAAGTGAGGGTGGCAGTGCCACCGCCCCTGCCCAGGCGAGGGAATCCCTGCTGGGACCTTGGGGGATGGCTAGGACTCCCGTGTGCTGCCCTGCCCCTGGGAGGTCTGGCTGGGCAAGAGCTCTCTCTTCTGTTCCTCTTCTTCCTCTCTCTCCCTCCTGGCGGGTGTGTGCTAAGCCATCGTGGGCTGGGCCTGGGCTGGGAGGTGATAAAAGAGGAGGTCGGCTCTCCTGTTCCCTGGCAGAGATGCCCTCTGGGAGGCTTCACCTGAGTGGCAGAGTGGGGGAGGGAGGCCGCACAGCACTCCCAGCTCTTTGGCTCCCTCCTTCCCCCCAGGAGCACTTTGGGCCCATTCCCCCAGCCCCCCCCCCAACCTGTCTCTCCGGAGACTCCCCTGCTGGTCCCACCCTTTGGTCCCTTCCAAGAAAGAAAGTGAATAGTGGGGGAGCTTCCGGCCCACCCACAAATCCAGCCCCCTGGGGAGGCATCTTGGGAAAGAACTTGGGGGTGACTTGAGAGTAGCCTGCTTGCCTGGGGGGGGCGGGGGGGTGCCTGGTGCCTGGTGTTCCCAGCCCTGGGAGGAGGGAGGACCCTGCTGATCTGCCTTTCCCAAGTGTGTTTGCTGGGGCCTGGGGCCGTCTCTGCACGCCTGGCCCCGGCCAGCGGGGACGGGCTCCTGCGGGATGGGCTCCTGCGGGATGGGCTCCGGAGCTCAGTGGCTGGCAGGGCCCTTTGACATTTGGTTGGTTATGCCACCCCAGCAGCCCGGGCTGTGCCTGGAGCGGGATGGGAGCCGACCCCAGCCTGCATCTGTGCGCTCTCAATGGAGCCCTTTGAGCGTGAGCACAAAACCCCAGTGAGTCCGGGCTTGAGGGAGGGTCGGGGGAAGGAAGCCAACCGTGTAGCCACACCACTTGGATGCCAGAGGCTGGACAGGCGGCCACTGTGCAGATGCACAGACTGGCCATGGAGGGAGTCCCTCCATAATTTAGGAGTGGCTGGAACAGTGCCCTCTGGTGGCCGCCTGGGCCCCTGTGCCGTCCCCTGCCATTGGAAGCTGCATTCTCTAACGAGGCAGCCAGACCCCACTTCCTAGGGCCTGTGGAACCATCCGTTCTTGCTCCGGTCCTGCCCCTCAGGGCCTCAGCTCCTCAAAGTGTTTCTTGAAGTTCTAGGCGGGCTCACGTTGAACGGCGTTCTGATTAGAGAGTGACGCCCCCTGTTCTCGTCCCCAGGATGTGGCCCTGGACAGCCCTGCTTCTGCCGCCCAGCTTCTCAGGCTCCCCTACCCTGTGCCACATTCCTGCAGCAGGACTGGCCCTTGGCAAGGGTCCCGAGAGATCTGTGGCTCCTCCGGGGGCCTCTGCAGCTGCCCCATCCTGGGAGCTGACCATCTGGGAGTCATAAGAGAGACGGCTGGAGACTGGTACCGCAGCAAGGGGGCTGTGGCAGGGTTGAGGCCCTGGAAGATGTGATGAGACTCCTACCCAGGCTGGTCTCCTCGCTGCCCTCACCAGTGAGCAGCGTACGATGCCAGCTCGCAGAGCTGCTGGTTTCTGCTCTCAGGCAGTCCCCCAGCTGCATACGCAGGCAGTCTTCTTGGGGACAAAGAAGGTCCACAAGAGATAGAAGCAGGGCAGTGTCGCGTGGGTAGGGCCACCTCGTGCCAATCTTTCCGTCCTCCACCTCCGGGAAAGAGTCATAAAGAGGGCTCATGCATCGGGTGCCGTGCATGGTGCCTCGGGGCGCCATCTCCCCCAGCCCTGCTCAGCCAGGGGAGCCAGTGCTCTTCCTGCACCGTTTGACAGGCCAGAATGTGCGGGCTTTGAGCCATCCGGTACTTCCCCTAAAGAGGCGGCCTCAGCAGCAGAGTCAGCGTCTGTACCCAGAGCTGAAACTGCTTCCGGGGCACCCTGCTGCCATTGGGCACAGTAGAGGGCAGGAGGCCAGGACCTAGAGGAGCAACCTGTAGCAAAGCAGGGCAGAATGGGGACCACACTCTGCCTCCACTGGGTATGTTCTATGACCTTGGGGAAGCTCCTCCACTTCATCTTTGTCATCTGTACAGTGAGTGACCAAATGATGCCTTACCAGGCTTGGACAGCAAGAGGGTGCGATATGCTGAGTGTGGTGCCCACTCGTAGAGCTCCTCAGCGAGAGCGTGGGGAGTGGGGGGATGAACGCTGGCCTGCCTGGGTCCCTCACCCCTGACCTCCGCTGTGCTGCCTCTGCCAGGTGCCGCCATGCTGCCATTGCCAAGTACTTTGGGGATGCGCCCCCTGCCTGCACCAAGGGCTGTGACCACTGCCGGGACCCTGTGGCCCTGCGGAAGCAGCTGGAGGCCTTGGAGCACAGAAGCAGCTGGAACAAGACTTGCATCAGGCCTTCCCAGGGGAACGGCTTTGACCCTGAGCTGTATGAAGGAGGCCGCCGGGGCTATGGGGGCTTCAGCAGGTGAGGGGCTGTGAAGTCAGGGACCACCAACCTGCAGCAGATAGGCCAGCATCCTCCCCCTCGTGCCAAGGCCAGACCAGAAGCGCCACAGTGCCATCGTCCATTCCCTGTCCCTGGGTACCGTGTTGGAGCCAGGAGCCTGGTGTTCCTCCTACCTGCTGGGCTGTCAGAGACAATACTGCCCCACCAGAGAAGTGTGCCAGGAGGACAGAGCCCAGGCCCAGGGCTGCTGACGCTTAGCCTGTCCCCTAGGTACGATGAAGGTTCTGGAGGTAGTGGGGACGAGGGCAGAGATGAGGCCCACAAGCGGGAGTGGAATCTCTTCTACCAGAAGCAGATGAGCCTACGCAAGGTGAAGGGCAAAGGGGCTTGGGACCCCCGTTCACAGTCGCTCAGCCCCTACCCTGGTGCTGGATGGGGGCCTGTCCTAGAGTTAAGCAAGATGTCTCATAGTCCCTTCATGTCATCTTCCAGGGTAAAGACTCCAAGATAGAAGAATTTGTACCTCCAGGTCAGTACAGAAATGTCCCTAGGGGCTTTTGGGCTATTCTTAGGGTATAGATGTCTCATTGGGGGGCTGGGGACTCCAGAAAGCAGATGTAGAGTGGAAGGACCCACCCCTCTTCCCCCCAGATGAGGACTGTCCCCTGATAGAGGCTTCTAGCAGGAAGATCCCCCGACTCACTGTGAAGGTAAGTGGTGGACAGCTCCTCACACCGGCCCCCGCGACTCCTTCCCCAACCCTGGGCTTGAGTGACCAACTTCCCTCCCTTGTGTAGGCTCGGGAGCACTGCCTGAGGCTTTTGGAGGAGGCTCTGAGCAATAACCACCAGGCCACAGGTCCCACCCATGGGTGAGTGACCCGGGTCAGAGGGGCCAAAGAGGCTTCTCCAAGCCCCTCTTCCTTGTAGACCACGAGAACCCCCATCCCTCCTGACTTATTTGGGTCCCCCACCCCCAGATTATGACCCATCCTTCTCCCAGTGGTTGCAGATCTCACAGTCCCAGCGAGGGGCAGGCTTCACCAGGACAGGGGCTGCCAGTGCCTGCTGGACAGTAAGCCCCAGGGTGCCTGGGGTCCAGGTGGGAATCCCTGTGCCTAAGGCCATGCCCGCCAGGCTCTGAAGTCATCTCCGGGGACCCCAGGGAGAATCCCATAGGAGCTCCACGAAGAGAGGGCTCAGGCCTGATGCCTCATGCTGATTCCTATCCTCAGACCTGATTTCCAGGCCAAGGCTGTGGAGCTGGAACATGCGATGTTCCGAAATGCCAAGGCAGCCAACCTGTATAAGGCCAGCGTACTGAAGAAGGTGGGCGCTGGGCAGGGCATGCTTCTGGGCTGGGGTGGGAGAGATAGCCCCTCCAGCCTCCCAGGCTGTCTGCCTGCCCCCTGCCAGGTGGCTGCTTACACAAGGGCAGCCTGACCTCCCTTCTTGGCCGGCTGGAGGTGTTTCCAGCCAGCCCCGTCAGGCCTAGACCGTGGCCAGTGTCCAGTTACCTGCTGCCACCAGCCCCAGAAGCCCACTTTGGAAAGCCTGGGTTGGGGCTCTTAGGAGCTAGTGGGTGTCACGGCGTCCCTGCCTGTCCCTGACTCAGGTGGCTGAGATCCACAGAGCCTCCAAGGATGGACAGCTCTATGACATGGGAGGCGCTGCCAGGAGCTGCATTGTGCAGGCCCAGCCCCCAGAGCCCACCGAGTGTGACATCCGGCCGGCCTCCCAGGTGTACTCGGTGAGCAGCGTCCTGGCATCCACCCCAAACCTGGGTCTGGGAAAGGCAGTGCGTCCCTTGTCCTCAGCCAGGGCACAGCCACTTGCCCTCTCCTGGTACCGCAGCCCTGGCCCAGGGCGCCCCGCAGTAGGCCCTCCAGCTTTCCCTGCAGCCCCCACAGCTCCTCTGTCCTCGGCCTGACCCTCACCCCGCAGTGTCCTGCCAGCTCTCTCCCTCCACTACTCCCGAGAGCCCACCAGCTCAGCCGTTCCGGACGAGCCAGCAAGTGTGCTCAGAACCTCTCTGTTCTTCACAGCCCAAACCCAAGCGGGTGGGAGCTGGTTTCCCCAGAGGTTCCTGCTCATTCCAGACGGCCACTGAGCTGATGGAGAAGACGTGCACCAATGAGCAAGTCCCCCAGCCTGTGCGGGGAGGTGAGCAGGAGCCCCCCAGCCAGCCCCGTGGCCTCCAGCAGGAGGACTATAGTGAGCCCCTCCCCGGGCCCAGAGGAGAGGCCCCTGGAAGCAGTGGGGGGTTCTCCCCTGAGAAGGTGAAAAGCTCCTCCACAAAGGGCGGTGCCAAGGCCTGGGCCAGCAAGAAGCAGCAGCTCCTAGCCGCAGCAGCCCTCAAGGATTCGCAGAACATTGCCCGCTTCTGCCAGAGGGCCAGGAGCCCATCTCCCCTCACCTCAGCCCCAGGGGCAGAAGGTGCCGGCCCTTCCGGTGAGGGAGTGCAGGGATCCCCAGCAGCCCCAGAGAAGTGCTCAGGAGAGGAGGATGGAGCCCTGTGGTGTTCGGCTGTGCCCTCCCAGACCAAGGAGTGCACCAGGGAGAGGCCAAGGTAAGGGCCCTGATAGTTGTGAAATTCCCTGGTATCTTCTTTGCTAACTGGGCCTTTGAAGCTCTGGCTGTTCCTAGGTGCGCTCTGTTGGGCCAGCTGGCCAAAGGCGCAGCTGGCGGCTGGAGTGCTCATGTCTGGTCTCCCCTCTGGCCAGAGCCTGCATACTCCGAGACCAGGGCCCCCCTGAAGGCCAGTCCACCTCCTCAGAGGAGACACACAGGGGCAAGCGGTCCAGACCCCAGCAGGTACTGATAAGGACAAGGTCTCAGGGGAGGAGGCCTGCAGAGCAGGTCAGTATCTGTTCTCTGGATGAGGGGTTTGTGGAAAATCGTCTCTTCTTACATCCCAGGGATAGACGGGACAGGCTGGAGGGGGCCAGCAGATGCTGAGGCCCAGTCTTCCAGGACGAGGGAAGGGGCCCATGACAGGGAGCCCAAGAGTGACTCTCCTCTCTGGTCCTGCACAGGAGAGCCCAGAGAACCAGGCTCAGAAGAGGCCTCGCCCCTCAGCCAATGCCTCCATCTTAGCTGAGGCCAAGGACGGCATCTCGGCCGGCAATCAGGGCATCTTGAACCCCACAGTGCAAGACTCCTGCCTTCTCCCAGCCCCTGGCATCTCCCTCAAGGAGGCCGCAAATGTGGTGGTCAAATGCCTGACCCCTTTCTACAAGGAGGGCAAGTTTGCATCCAAGGTAGGGTAGGTGGGTGGGTTCTGCCCTCCCCTGGGCCTGGGACACTTGGGTACCGTGAGGGCAGGGAACAGAGCCAGAGGACAAAGCCGGCTAGCCCTGAGATTGGCTCAGGGCTAGCCTGCTTTGCTCTTAGGAGCTAGTGGGTGTCACGGCGTCCCTGCCTGTCCCCCGGGGGCCTGCCTTGCTCTTGGGTCATGGCTGAGGGCTTCTGGTGTGGGGGGCAGGGTGGGGGTCCGTGCTTTTTGCTCCTGTCACCCTCTGCCTCCAGGAATTATTTAAAGCCTTTGCCCGCCACCTCTCACACTCGCTGACTCAGAAGGCCTCTCCTGGAAGGAGCGGTGAGTGCCCGTGTCACCAGGCCAGGAGGTGTTTGCGGGGCTTGCTGGCAGGGAGGGGACTGGCCCTCACGGAGGTTCCCCCTTCCCGAATCTGTAGCGAAGGAAGAGGCCCAGGATTTCATCAAGCAGTTTTTTCACGGTCGGGCCCGGTGCGAGAGTGAAGCTGACTGGGACGGTCTGTGTGACCCACGGAGATGACCAGCTCCTACCCACTAGGGCCAGAGTGCTCCCCCGCCTCAGCTGTGGGCCAGCCTGGGCCTCACTCAGGAACAGGGAGGGGGAAAGCCTGCCGCTGTCAGGGACATCATCTTTGCTCTGGGTCCATATCTTCCAACCATATTTGGAGATGGCCTCAGTCACCTCCCAAATCGAGGCCAAAGGCCGGAGGCCAGCCACTTTCTGCGGCAGGGCCTGAGGTCTTCCTCCTCCTAGCCTCCCTGCCTCTCTCAGCTGGGTTTTCTGAACCAGATGCCCAGATCAGAAGGGGGCGGGGGGGGGGGCGGTGGTGCTGCCAGAGGAACAGGAGGAGAGAGTGGTCCCTCCGCCTCTTGTAGGTGAAGTGTAGGCCAGGGTGAGGCCACCAGTCCGAGGCACGGGGCCACTTCAGGAAGAGCCCTACTGGCCTCGGGTTCTTGGCCCACCAGCCCTTTCCCTCACGATGCCAGCTTCTGGCCTGGCCCCAGGTGCAGAGCTCGGGAGCAGGGCAGCAGCTGAGCCCTGCTCTCTGCTCAGCTCCTGGTCAGAAAGGCTGGGCTGGACAGAGACTTAGCAGAGAAATAAAGTCCCGTTGGATTTGACACACACATGCCCACAAAACACGGCCTTTTTCTCTTGGGAGTTTTATTTTCTCACTGCTTGCTTCCCCCTAGCCCCTACTCCAGCACCCCCCGACCCCGGGGGAGGCCTGGTGTTGTCCTTCTCAGTTGATATCACTGGAGCGGCTCCTGCCCCGTGGCCTCCACTGTGGCCAGCAGCGCTGTGCTGTGGCAGGTTCCAAAACAGCCAGGTGGGGAAGTCCCAACCAAAATGGCCTGACAGCACCAAGGGAGACCTTCCCCGGTGGACTGGGATGTGGGAGGGGCCCCTTCCTCAACTCCCCTCCCCCATTCCTCTTGGGTGAGGCTGGCCACTAGTTGGGAGCAAGGCTGCTGTCCCTCAGGAAGGCGATGGTGTCCTTCAGCTCCTGGGCCTGCCCGGGAAACAGGCCTGTGAGGACAGGGCCCCCCAGTGTGCCCCTGCAGCACCCCCGAGCCATGAGCAGGGGCCAGGCCTCGGTCGGACACCCCCCGCCTTGCCAGGGTGTCATCAGAGGCCCCGGCCACTCACTTTCGGCAGCTCAAACCAGATGGTCCGGGGGCTGTCGGCAGAGCCATAGTTGAGCTCCAGGCCAGGGGGCCCCTTCTTCTCCAGGGGGCTCAGCAGGTGGAGCCGGTGCAGGTCCTTCAGGGCAATGGAGCAGCACGGTTTCTGGGACAGCAGAGAGAGCAGAGCTTGGCCTCTCTCCAGAGAGGGGTTGCCATGGGGGAATGGGACAGTGACGCAGGGGCGCTAGGACCAACACGGGGGCAGGAGCCCAGCCCACCTGGTTGCAGGGGTCCAGGAGGATGAGATGCTGGCGGTTCAGGCCCAGGAGGCTGGGTCCAGGCAGGGCCAGTTGACTCACCCGCAGCACCACATAGACCGTGTAGCCGAACAGGGGCAGGTGGCTCACGGCCTCTGGGAGCGGAGGGGCCGCGGTAAGCGTTCTGGCCGCTCACGCCCCGGCCCCTGCCCGAGTGGGCCCCTAGGTGGGCCGGGCCGGCAGGTAGGGAGGCTTCCTCAGGCCCTCCACCCCTTCCCTTCTGGGCCTCTTGCCTCGGCCCCTGCAGCTCCGGACCCACCAATAAAGCTGATCTGGGCTTCTTGGGAGCTGCACCCTTGCAGCTGCCTCAGCTCCTGGTACATCAGGGTCTTCATGGTGGACACGTTCACTTGCGACCGCAGTGGCTTTGGCAAGTACGCCAGCAGGTCTTGCCTAGGACAGAGTGGTCGCTCAAGGCTGGGTATACAGCAGGCGCTAAATGAATGAGCAGGGGCTACTGTGGGTGAGGTTGGGGATCCAGACTTACGAATGAGGCACGGGCCCTGCCTATGAGGAGCTCCGGGTGGGGAGGTCAGGTGTACATAGCCTCCACAACTCCAGGCCCATCACGTAAAGGCCGTGAAGGGTGCGAGTCGAGTGGCCTTGGCACTGGAAGACTGGGTAGGGGACGGGGAACTGAAGGAGAGGCCCTTGGAGCATGTGCTGAGGTGGGCCCCGGCGCCAGCAGGGACCAGGGGTGGTGGGAGGCGGGGGGCCGTGTGAGCACTCACTCTGCCAGCTGGTCCCCTTGGGCCTTGCTGCAGTGCTGCAGGGCGGCCAGCCTGGCGAGCTGAGCACCGGCCTGGGGGGTCACCAGCAGCTTCCCCTGCAGGTAGTCCCGCAGCACCTGCGGGGGGATGGCAGTGAGGGGAGGGAGGCCTGGAAGGCCCCCGCCTGGGCAGGGCTTCCTCTAAGCTGTAGCCCGGGGTCCGGCCCCCAGCTGGTGGGGGTCGGGGGGGGG
>ML100203.1:0-11379 GCA_003697995.1 Taxidea taxus jeffersonii
AATCCCCCACGGAGGGTCCCCTCACACTTCGGAAGCTTCAAGTCCCAAACCGAAGGTGCCTCTCGCCCGGCTTCTGCTGTTCCCAGCATTCCTCGTTGTTTCTTGGCTTGTGGACACATCGCTCCAGTCCCCTGTCATCAAAAAGCTTCTTCACTCTGGGGACCTTGCCTCTGCCTCATAGGAATTCACCTGTTGAAGCCCTAAGCCCCCAGGTGGTGGGGTTCGGGAGGGGCCTTCAGCAGGTGCTGGGGTTTGGATGAGAGCCTCAGGGTGAAGCCCCAGGTGGTATTAGGATCCTTATCACAAGGGGCACCGGAGGGCTTGCCTTCTCTCTCTCTCTCTCTCTCTGCCTCGTGAGGCCACAGAGAAGGCAGCTATCTATAAGCTGGGAAGATGACTCACCAGAACCCACCCAGAACCTTGAGAAATCAATGTCTCTTGGTCCAGCGACCCCGCCTGTGGTCTTCTGCTAAGGCAGCGGCACTGACGGATCACACTGCCTCTGTGCGTCTATTTCTCTCACCTCTTCTTCCAAAGCCAGGCTGTGTTGAATGGGGGCCGGCCCGCTCCGCATGCCCTTATCTTAACGGACACATCTAGAAGGTTCTGGTTCGGAACAGACCCGCACTCTGAGGTTCCAGGGATGTGAATGTGGGCAGACACGATTCAGCCCAGTGGAGTGGCTATCTCGTTTGTGGCTCCATCCAGCCTTGTAATAACCTGGTGAGGTCAGAATTATCACACCCATTTCTCAGATGAGGAAATGGAGGCTCAGGGGCCGCAGGGCCCAAGCAGCTGCCAGGAGACAAATGCAGGCCTCGTACCCAGACTCTTGGCAGCTAGGACCTGATGGAGGAGGCAGAAATTGCCAAAGATTCTCCAGCTCTGCAATTGACGTAATTGGCCATAAAAAAGAACCCTAAAAAAGAAAAAAGAAAGAAAACTCAAATTGGCCCTGTATGTTTACAACCAAAGGTTCTCTCCTGGGAGCAGAGTATGAAATTTTAATATTTTAGGCAGGCAGTGTTTCTTGTCTAGACACGGGGAAATGTTCAGACGCAGACTTCTTTCCAACGCTCCCGCTCCAGCCAGCACAGAGCCGTTCCCACGCAGCCCCCCCAACAGATTAGGGGGTGTCATTTACCTCGCATCAGCGAACAGGCATCACAGAGGTCCTGGTCGCCGGCAGGAGGCCTTGGACCCCAGAGATGTTGGCTGGCGCGCTGTCTTTTCCCAGACGATTGAGCTGCTTACAAATCAATAAACACAAGGTTGATCGGGACGAGGGCTTCCTCCTTGAGGCTCACACTGCTGTCGGAATGTCGGTGAACGTGCAGGTGGGATCATTAACCCTGCAGTTAGCTCTCGGGAGCACTGGGCAGGGCAGGCGGCGGGACAGGGTCGGGCGGGCATTCCTGCCCACCCGCCAGGCTGTCTCTGCTCACCGAATGTTTCCTCAGCACCAACTGCGTCCCGGGGTAGGCGCTGCCCGACCTGGGGTGGCATCGTGAAGCCGACCAACCAGACCCTGGAGGCCAGCCCCGGGGGACCCTCACCAAGGTCCTAGGACAGCAGAATCCTGCTTGTGCAGCCACTGGGCGCTGGGTGCCTTCGTGTGCCCCACTTACTTTCCTTGTTCGCCGGCCGCTCCATTTCCTTGTTTGCTGGAGGGAGTCAGGGACTGGCGAGGGGAGGGGTGGGCCAAGGGGGAGAGGCGACAAATAGCCCCCGGGAGCCTTGCTGCCCCCCTCCCCCCACAGCCCCCCACCCCCGGCCTGGGCAGCATGGTCTTCTTGCTTCCTTCGGTGCTGCCACGGTTGAGGGGCGGTGTCTGGCGGAAATACCCTGTCCACCCCGTCCGGCCACCGCAGAAGTGGCACCAGAACGTGGCATCCTGTGCCTGAGGTCCGGGATTGACTTGCTGTTTTACGTGGCATCATTTACTGCCCAAGCCACGTGCTACCTTCTTCCAACACGCCCGCGCAGCTTCCCAGAGCGCTTGCGAGCAAGTCCACAGACACCTTCTGAGGCTGGTGGCTACGCCGTCCCCTTAGGTCCTCCGAGCCGAGGCCTCCGTGAGCTCCTTGCACCCTGAGAAAGGCCCGTGAGGGAGGGGTCCCATTTTACAGACGCTGAGAGTGAGGACTGGCAAGGCAAGTGGGGGGCCGGGGGGAGGGACAAAGGCCCCCCAGTGACTTCCCCAGGACCTGCGAATGTGGTATGTGACCTGACCAAGGGAGATACGGCTGCGAATCAGCCGACCTTGAGAGGGGCAGATGCTCCTGGGTTGGCAGGTGTTCCCAGGCGATCCCAGCCCATTCACGAGTGAAGGAGGGAGGCAGCGGAGTCATGGCCCGTGGGTGATGGAGGGAGACTCAGCTGGTCATTCCTGGTTTTGAAGGAGGAAGAAGGGCTACCACACAGAGAATGTGGACAGGGGTGGTCTCTAGAAAAGGGGGAGAAATGGGTACTCCCCTAGAGAAAGTCCCCTAGAGTTTCCAGAAGGAACAGAACCCTGCCAACACTTGGATTTGCCCAGGGACACCCTCTTGGGGCTTCCAACCGCTTCCGACCTTCGGAGTTCTAAAATACTAAATCTGTGTTGTTTCCGGCCACTGAGTGTTACTTTGTAACAGGAGCATAAAACACTGATGCACCAGTAAATGGTGGGGCTGGATTTAAACCCAGACCTCAGTGACTGGCTCGGGGATACACATGTGAACAAGCTGAATCCAAAGCAATCCTAGAAGTTTTGTTGGAACAAACAGGAAAGGAAAACTCTGTTCTCATCAGGACTGCTGAGGACCTACAACGGGTATTAGCTGGGAGTTGATTCGCCAACACTGGGAAAAAGTCTGTCTGAATTACGGAGCCGGGGTGAAAGGAAAACAAGATGATGATGTTATTTGAGACCCTGGATACCTCCATGCCTAAAGCCAACTTATCTTTACATTTCAGGAACCCATAAATGTGCCTTTCTGCCCAAGCTGGCTTGAACTGGGCTTTTTGTCACTTAAAACTGACAGATTCCTGGCAGTCAGGATTGGGACACGGCTTTTGAAAATCTGAGGGATCGAAACTTGGTCTTGGTTTCCCTTGTGCAGACTCCCCCTTTCAGGTTTTCAGAGAGAACAAAAGGTCAGGTGCCAGGAGGCTTAGAATCGTTTAATCCTACAATGGCACAAACTTGAGAAGCGCCTCAGTCCCTTGCACTACACTTTTTTGCCCTGAGGCACAGGGAGGGGAAGTGACTTGCTCAAGGTCACAGGGCTGCTAGGAGGCAGCTGAGACGCACATTTCTCTCCTCACCACAATCGCTCTCCTCTGTCCTCTGTAGTTCCACAAGAGAGGGCTTTGAGCCCATTGATGCTGGACACTTTTCTCCTGCTGACAGGACTCGAGAAAGGATCAAGCTTGTCTGGCCTTGATTTCACCACACTCTCAATCTGACTCCCATTTGCTTGCGGTCCAGGCTTCAGGAGCTGGCATTCTGGCTGAGCTACTCTCCAGGCCAGGACTGGTTTGGAAGCCATTCTAAGGTCTGCCCATCTGGTAAGGTGCGGTTGTGCAGTGAATATTTCCCAGAGTAGGGCTTTCTTCCTGGTGCCCAGACTCTCTGGCCCCTCAGAGCTCTGTAAGGAGAGCAATGTGCCCAAGGTGGGTCTCCCAGCCACCTTGCTTTCTCTTTTGGTGACCTGCCACCCTTGGAGTAGACAGATGGCCGTAATATGCAGCTTGGAGCCAAGGGTCCAGACCCCAAGTTGGTGCTATCAGACCCCAGACAAGTTGGAGACTAGCACCAGCTCCCGCCTACCAGCCCAACAGGAAACACATCCTTTGCTCCAGCCTTGTCCCCATTAATAAAAATCTTTTTGCACTTCCTTCCTCATTCCCCATGCACTGCAGGGGTCCAGCCTCCTCTTAGTGCCAGCTGGTTGGAGCGGCCTCCGCATCGCAGATCACAGACTAGCTATTTGAGCCCTTACTAAGTGCCAGGAAATTGCAGATAGTTCCGTGACAACCCTGTGATGTGGGTACGGTCACTGTCCCATTGTAGGTACTAGGGAACGCGCCCAGAGATGTGGAGGTCTACCCGAGGACAGCACAGCTAGGGAGGGTCATAAGCAGGGTCGGAGGTGGCATGAATCTTACTTTGTCTCTTTTATCAGTGTGACAGAGCCCAGAATGGTGACTTGCTCAAAGGCACACAGCAAATGAGTAGCCAGGATGGGATCGGCTTTCATGCTTCCCGACCCCTGGTTTTCCCTCTCCCCCAGGGGCCACACTGATACCACGGCCCCTAGAGTCAGGATAGCAGGTGGATGACCTTTATCATGGGCTACCATGCATCCTTTGCAAAACCTGCCTCTACCCAGGGGATGGGAAGCCCTCCGTGGCCCCGGAAGCCTTGCCCTCCAGAAGGAAAGTTATCCAGCACATAGATCCATAGATCACAGCAACCCCCTCCACATGGGCACCCCCACCTGCCCCCCATGACCCTCCAAGAACTGCAGCAGCTCCTGGCGTGGGCTGTGGAGTTGCTCAGCCTGATGCTTTGCTTGAAGCTTTAGAAAATATTCCATTCGAGGTGTATTCTCCCCTTCCCAGAGCACAGATTGCTTTCTCAAGACTTCCTAAGAAAGTGAGCATTTATGTATTCCAGCACAATATACCACCTGTGGCGTGCCAGGCACTGAACCAGGATGGGGAGACTTGTCAGGACCCTGCCCTCGTGGGGCTCGTTGCACAGCAGGAGAAGCAGATGGATGCTTTGGATGATTTCCCAAGAGGAAGAGTCGGAAACGGAGCAGGAAGTCGGGCCGGGGTAGGGAGAGGTCAGGGGAGGCCTTTCTAGGGAGGTGGCATTGAGGAAGACCTGAGCAATGATCAGGAGGTGGCCATGAGACCGTCAGAAGAAAAGTAATGAGGAGTTCCAGGCATTCTCCAGAAAGAATGGCAGGTGCAAAGGCCCTGAAGTAGAAATGAGTGTATCTTACTGGAAAATCTGTGGGGTCAAGAAGAAGGAGGGAACAGTAGGAAATGAGGTCAAAGAGATGGACCTTTTAAAATAGAGCAAGTAACCCACCAGCAGTGTATTCTGTGACACAAATATGCAACGGCTATCAGCCCAGGGGGGTGGGATAAGGGAGCTTAGCTTTCTGGCATGACCATCACATGACACAGACAGCATTTCATGCCATCCTTGCAGTGACCAGTGAGCCAGGCACTGTCGCTGTCCCCGTGTGGCACATGAGGGACTGGAGGCTCGGGGAGGCGGAATGGGGCCAAGGAAGCCATTCCTGACCCCACTGGTGTCTGGTGCAGCTTTTGGGCTAAAGAAGGCTGCTTCTTTTGTAAAAACATGAAGTCAGGGGAGAGAGCTTGCCTGACCTCTTCGCTTTCCTCCAAAGCACAACATCGTTCCACTCTTCCTACTTCTAGCCAACATTTTGGAAAGTCTTGGCGGCATGAGCCCTGTAGTCTCGGGCGACAATGACTTTCATAAGCCTTACGCAAAGCCGCAGGGAACAAAGTCACAGGAATGGCTTCTGCTGACCTAGCCTTGCTCAGGGTGGGGAGCGTCCTCTCCTGCTCAAGGTTGGGGATCTAGAAAGAGTCTCTTGGGGTGCAGGGCTTTTCAGAGAGTCTCAGAAGCAGCCCTCAGCAGGAAGGAACTGAAAGGGGACACACGTGCAAATCTACTAATAACCGGTTTGAGGGGAATGGTCCCTTCGGAGGCCTGTGAGCTCTGGCCCGGCCACACGGCTCCCCGCACATCTGCCAGGGAGTATGGGGTGACCCACCCAAGTTTGCTTGGAGGCCCTGGCAGCCAGGATCTCCTGGCTGCTGCTCTGGGCTTGGCCCAGGTATGCAGAGATGTATCTCCGCGGGAGGCCAGGGGGCCAGGGAAGGATCTGTTCATTCATTGGAAAATATGTCCCGATACTTGCTTTGTGCTAATCTCTCCTCGGCAGCCAGGACGCAGCCCCTGCAGCCCGAGGAAGCCTGATCTCCCCGAGCTCATGCTGAACGGGCACAACCACCAACCGTACACAGAAACAAGCCTGTATCCCCCGGAAGAGACAAACGATGAGAGGGGAGGGGTTGACAGGTGGAGGAAGGGGGTCAGGGAAAACCACCTGGAGGAGGTGGCCTTTGTGGGGAGACCTGAGTGGAGAGAGAAGAAGACCCCTTTCCTCGGGGTAGGACAAAATGACAGGGGCCCAGGCTCCAAGGTAGTGCTGGCTGCTGGCTCTGCCCTAAGAAGGCCCATTTTACTGAGCAGGAAACTAAGACATGAAGAACCCAAGTAACTTCTCAAGAGCTAAGAAGCTCCAGAGGCGGGCTTTGAACCCAAATCCCCGGCTCCAGGGCCAACGCCAGAACCACCAGGCCTGCTGCCTCTGGAAGCTTCCAAGGAGCACAGTCTTGCCCCGATCCTCACCCCAGCCCATGCCTCTGAATTAAGGTGCTGTGTACATGTAAAGCCCACGGTGGCATTGGGAACTATCAGCCTGACCCCCTCCCCGGAGCCACGTGTCTCCCACTGCCGCTGGCCGCCTTCACCGGGGACCTGGGTTGGGTGCCCTGGGGGCTCTGTCAGCGACAATGCCCCAAACCATGTGCGGCAGAGGGTTGGATGGTGCGTTTCCCATCTGTCAGAGTCCCAAGGTGGTCCCCGTGTGTGGCTCTGTGGCGAGGCACATGGGACCGTGCAGGCCGATGTCGCCTGCACCAGCCGAGGCTCTGGTGGCCACTCAGAAGCCACGGCCCTGTCAGCTCGCTCTACGGCTTCTTAAGCTCTCTCGATTTCTGCTCTCCCCTCATCACGGGCAAGTAACAAACGGTCACAAACCACTGAAACACTAAGTGAACGTGGCCACAATGCATCTGTCAACCAGCCCCTCCAGCGTTAGCCACGCTGGTCCCTTCTACCCCCCGAGGAGCCACCTGCGTGTTTCACCAATGTCACAGTGGGGACAGAAGTGCCCAGGGTGAGGCCCTGCCCTGGAATGCCTCTAGAACCCCCAATCCCTGGTTCCCTGCGGTGGTCCGAGCTCCTTGCTTCTGGGGACAGGCAGGGTCACAAGCCTTTGCAGCTCAGCCCTGTTGGCCTCGGTGAGGCTCGGTGAACAAGCACAGCTTCTGGGGGATCAGGGCGGGGGGGCCCCTCTTGAGTGGCTGCACCTGCTTCTGGACACCCAGCTGTTCCCACTCGGTGGGCACCCAAGCTCCTGTTCTGGCTGAGTCTCACCTCAAAACTGCCACTAGTCCAGGGAACAGCCCAAAGCTGGCCCACTTCTGGACAGCCCCCCCAAATGCCTCTTTCTGTGAGCAGGGGGCCAGCAGCCTCAGGACCGGGGGCATCCCAGGCCCTGGCAGGAAGGGACGGGGGGCTCTAGCGGGCAGTGCCCCAGCAAGATGAGAACATAAAGTGCCTTTCATTCAACTTCAGGAAGAAAAGCATTGACTCATCCCTCTGCACCCCCAGGTTTTCTTTCCAAAGCCTTCACTTCAACTTTTCCCACTTCCAGTCCCCAAAGCCGATTAAATGGTTTATCGGGTCTGAGTTTTCTTGGAGGCGGGTGGCAGGCGTGTTTGGTTTTCTCAGGTAGGTGCTTGGGGTCCACCCAACCAACCGGGTTGGGAGATTCTCAGGGTCAGGGCCTTCTGGGCCCCCCCTCCTTTTGCCCATGTTCATTGGGGTCTTAGGAATGGTAAAAGGAAGCTTTTGAGTAGGGGCCCACAGGAGGTAGGGGGCGAATGTCAGTCTGATTTACAAATCTTGGTACAAGTGTTGTGGCTGCTTCATTTCAACAGACTGAATGTTACAAAGCTGCTTTGAACGATGGCGAGAAAGCTGTGGAGGGCCTCTTCCCTCCTCCAGCCCGAAAAAGCACTCTATAATCACGTCTTCCGTGGAACGTCTACCAGAAAGATGTTCTATTAAGGCGCAAAGCTATTTGTTAAAGTCATCAAACTGCAGCTGAAAAACGCAATTTTTCCCCCCATGTATGCTTTCCCCCCTCTCATCACCAAGAAAATTGAAGTATAAAATCCAGCAGACAATCACGCCTCATGGAGTGGTGTCATGTCTGCTTTGGTGACACCTGCAGTGGCTTCTAATTGGATTCGGGGTTCTGTGTACGTGGGGGCTCCGGCTTCGTGCAAGTTGGGACCTCATCATGCTAAATGAGTTTGTGCTGCAGGGAACAGCCAAGCAAACGGAAGACTTGTAGCATAGACCAGCGAAGCTTACAAAAGCTGTGTCACAGAACACACGTTATTACCGTGAAAGGGGCCTGAGTCATCCATCCGCGTTTTGTTTGAATGACTGGATCTGCATCCATGCTGGTTCGGCACGGAGGGCTGTTCCATCGTGAAGGTGCCAAGTTTTAATTGTGTCCTGGCTACCTCTGGCCCGGGGCTGTGTCTTTGCTGGCAGTTATCTGGAGAAATTTCTTACACGCTAGCACAAGGTGTGAAAGCAGACACATTCTTGGCTCATTTTCTTGGGACACGTGATTCAAAGACAGCCCGGGGGGGGCTGACATCCCGGGTCGAGGTAGCCTCCAGGCTCACTGGATACCTCCATGTGTTACGGCTTATGGACTTGCAAGAAAAGTAACTGAAGATGCTTGCCTGGATCTAATCTGCACAAGTCCAAGGTCAAGGTCAGTTCACTTGTTGATGGTTGGGAAAGTTGCCAGACCTAGGGAGGAAAACTCCAGTGTCTCCAGCTCTCTGAATTTATATCAAACTGGTTCATCTTTATAGAAGTTGGAAGAGTTTCTCAGCCATCCACCTGTTTCTATGGGAATGAGGCCTTCAGTGCAGCCACTGCATCAGTTTCTAGACAAAGGGTCCCGAGAGAAGACCCTCAGTTTACCTCCTCAGTGTCTTTATTTCCCATCTGTAAGGTAAGTATAGAGAGAGTTAGCTGCTTAATCAACTCATGCATCATTCCCCCAAATACTCATTTCCAGGTTCTAGAGATTTAAAAAATGAATAAGAAGTGTTCCTATCCTCAAGGAGCAAGGATCCTTTGGAAGGCAGAGCCTGAGGCAAGGGTTAAGAGGATAAGGTTTACTGGGAAGATATAAGCCTGGGGCAGGGAAGTGAAGGACAAGGGGGATGAGGTGGTGACAGAAGATATGTTGTGCAGTAACACGGGGCTCCGGCGGTCACACTCTGATGTGCTGAGGAGGGATGCAATGGGCAGCCCCGCAGGTGTGTTCACACAGCACACAGACTCCCTTACTGGAAGTCTGTAAGGGAGAGCCACAGGAGTCCACAGGAGAAAGGACAAGGCTTGGCTCCCACTAGAGCCTTCCAAGTGATCTCATCCAGCACCTCAGCAGCTGCTGGGGAAGCCGGAGGCTGTGGCCCAGGGTGTGGGGTTTCGTCCACGTGGGGAAGCGGAAATGCAGGGGGGCACAGCAGGGCGCCATCCACAAAGGAAGGAAGGAGCACTGGGAGAATGTGGGAAGGTGCACAAGGTCTGAGAGCCAGTTCACAGTTCACGTGTGTCTGAGTGGGTGTGAACAGGGCAGAGGGGGCATGTCTGTGGGGTACAGACAGGAAAAAGGAGCATGTATTCTGACACCCAGAAGATGAGCAGGATTTGGTCAGAGGAGGGATGGGGTGGGGGGCAGTGCTCCAGGCAGCTGGCACCGGTCGGTAAATGTTGTGAGCTGGAGAGAGCACGGGGGTTCTGGACAGATGGGAAGAGGCCGGGGATGAGCGCCTGGACAGGGGCAGAGCAGGAGCGCGGGTGCCAAGAGGGCCTCCGATGCCCACCGCAGTGGGGAGGCCCCCTCCATGCACCCTGTGCCCTGGCCCACAGCTCTCAGGGGTGGGAATCTGCTTCTCTTGCACCGGCACTTGCTTTTCCTCTTTTTCTCTCTCCTTCTTTCTGGGCTGGGCACCCAGAGACATTAACAATCAGCCACTGTCTGCAGACACCAGGGGTGAGAAAGTCCTGTCCTCCCTGGGCTAGCCTCATGATGAGTCACCTCCATACCCCACCGGCCCCAGGGGACATCCATGCTGTGCCAAGAGCTGGTGGCCTCACTCCTCTGTTGGCCCAGCAATAGCAAAAGGCGGGCAGGGAGTTGGCTGTGGCCAGTGGGGCAGGAACCGGCTCTCAGGCTCTCAGCCGGGCCCCGTCTGGCTGGGAAGCCCGTGATGTGAGGTAGGGTCAGCCTGGGCACCCGGGGCCGCGGCTCATGTGGGTCCCTGCTGCTGTTGGCAGAGCGCAGGTCCCTCTGACAGCCACGGTTCAGAGTTGCCCCTCGAATCTCCCACAGCCACAGGGATGGGATCAGGGATGGGCATGGGACCCACGCTGGACTAGTTGGAAGGCTGACATCAAGGCTTGGACGAATGAATGAATGAGGACGTCACAGACTCCAGGTTCGAAAGGCAGACGTGAACTTAACTCCTCCGAGAGCCTTTACACCAGACAGACGTGTGTTCCCTGAGGTTTCTAAGGTGTGGAGCGCCCACCTGCTGTGTTGATTTAAATGACAGCTGGCCCCTACCTAATGCTTCCCGGTCATGTCCTACCCCCCCCCCCCCCCCGGGGATTTTGTGGAAGTTGTTTTGTTTCCCAGCACTGTGTGTTGCCCTAGAAAAGTCTGAGGCCAGCTTTATACTGCCCTGCTTTTCCGTGATTGGTTTTCCAGCTTCCATGGTCAAAGAAGTTTTTCTCCACCTTGAAATTCAGTGTTTCACTTAGACTATGTCTCAGTGTTGAGTCCTTTAAATGAAATTTTCTTAGAACACCATGTATTTTTTTTTTTCCAATGAAAAGTTTTAGAGGTATTTCTTCATTTCAAAAATTCTTCTGTTTCACGTCTTTGAATACGTTGTGGTTTTTGGGCTTTGTGATTCAGGGACGCCCCAAAACCTTAGACCACCCCGCGGAGGCCATGGCCCTGCTTTGTCTGTGTTTATTTCTTTTACCTCCAGCTTTTTCTCCAGATTATGCTGGGTTCCCCACTGTACCTGTTGGGCTCTCGGTCATTTACATTGTTATTTCTTTGTTCTGTAACAATGTTATTTTTGTTTTTAATCTTTTTCCTTAGGTCAGCTTATATCCTAAATAGGGTTTCTTGTTTTTAATCACGCTGTCTTTGAGTTTTTGTTTTTTTTAAATGCATGGTTTTCATTAAGTTTTCTCTATAGCAAAGCCACTGAGAGAAATTCTCTTTTGTTTCTGGAGACACATTTGCTTCTGGGTTGGACTCGGTCCTTTTATACCTCTTCTTTTCTTCCTCCCCCCTTTCCCCTCCCTCTCCTTTTCCCCCTTCCTTCTCCCTCCTTCCCTCTCTCCCTCCCTCCCTATCCTCCCCTCTCCCTCCCTCCCTATCCTTC
>ML100203.1:11389-26889 GCA_003697995.1 Taxidea taxus jeffersonii
CCCTCTCCCTCCCTCCCTATCCTTCCCTCTCCCTCCCTCCCTATCCTTTCCTCCCTCCTCCCCTCTCCTTTTCCTTCTCCCTTCACCCTCCCTTTCTCCTTCCCTCTCCCTCCCTCCACCTTCCCCTTCCCTCTTCCCTCCCTCTCTCTCTTCCCCCTCCCTCTACTTTCCCTCTCTCTCCCTTTCCCTCCACCTTCCCTCTCGTTCTCTCTCCCTCTCTCTCTTCTCTCCCTCTCTCTCTCTCCCTCTTCCTTTTCTCTCCCTCCTCCCTCCTTCTCCCTTCTCCTTCCACCTCCCCTCTCCCTGTCTCTATCTCTCTCTCCACTTTCCTCCTCCTCCTTCCCTCTCCTCCTATCTTCCTCCTTCCACTTTCTGCTCAATATATCTTTCTCCACGCCCGTATTTTTGAGCTGTAGTGTCTTTATATTTGAACCTGATCTCTTGCAGACAACACATAGTTGGGTCTTATTTTCTACTCTGCCCATCTCTGGCTTTTAACTGGCATGTTTAGACCACTCATAAAGTGATTATTGACACAGTTTGATTGCCACCTACTGTATGACACCGTTTCAGTTCCTTGTGCTTATCAATTTTTGTCTTCTCTTTTTCCACCTTGTCTGGTTTTAATTGAGCATTCTCTTTATGATTTCATTTTCTCTCCTCTCTCGATGTAACGATTCGGCTGCTTCTAAATTTTCTTTTAGTGGTTGCCTTAGAGCTGGCCATATGCATTTATGACTAATCTAAGTCTACTACCAACCAGAACTGTAGCACTTCATGGATAGTGAAAGTACCTTCTAATAGAGTATTCTCGATCTATTTCTTCTTCTGTCCCTCGCAACATTGCTGTCTTTCATTTTACTTATCTGTGAGCTATAATAACCCAATGCATTTTTGCTATTACTATTTTATTTTGTTTACGATTTATTTATTTATTTTAGAGGGAACAGGAGAGAAAGAAAGAGATAGCACATGCATGGGAGGGGAGGGGCAGAGGGAGAGAATCTCAAGCATGCTCCCCACTGAGTGTGTTACCAGATGTCGGGCTCGATCCCATTGCCCTGCGATTGCTACCTGAGTGGAAACCAACAGTCAGACACTTAACCAACTAAGTCACCCAGAAGCCCTGCTATTACTACTTTTTTTTAAAGATTTTATTTATTTTGACAGGTAGAGATCACAAGTAGGCAGAGAGGCAGGCAGAGAGAGAGGAGGAAGCAGGCTTCCCACTGAGCAGAGAGCCCGATGTGGGGCTCGATCCCAGGACCCTGAGATCTTGACCTGAGCCAAAGGCAGAGGCTTAAACCACTGAGCCACCCAGGTGCCCCCCTGCTATTACTATTTTAAATAAACAGTTGTCTATTAGATTATGGATTAGAAAAACAAAAGATTTTATTTTACCTGAATGTATTCCCTCTTTCTTTCTTCATGTACATCTGAATTTTCCTTCTCTCTGAAGAACTTGTTAAAATATTCCTTGGAAGGCAGGTCTACTGGTGACAGATGTTTGTTTGAGAAAGTCCTCATTTGTCCTTCGAATCTGAAGGATAATCTCACTGGATACAGAATTCTAGGTTGTTGTTGTTGTTTTTTTTCTTTCAACACTTTAAATATTTCACTCAAATCTCTTCTTGCTTGAATAGATTCTGAAGAAATTTGACGTTATTTTCATCCTTATTACTCTGTAGTGGAAAGATGGTATTTTCCCTTTCTGGCTTCTTTTAAGATAATTCTACTTGTCTTCGGTTTTCTAATGTTTGAGTATGGTGTGGTCAGATGCCAGATTTTTTACCTCGATCCTGCTTCATGTTCTGTGAGCTTTTTGGTCTGTGTCATTAATTTTGGAAAAATCTCAACCACGTTATTAGCACATATTTCTCCCATCCCTTTTTTCTTTTTCTGCTATTCCCTTTTATGTATGTTTCATCTTTTGTAATTCTCCCTCAGTTCCTGGATATTTTATTTCCCCCTCCTTTTTTTCTTTTCATTCTTTTTTTCTCTTTAATATTCAGTTTGAGAAGTACCTGCTGACATCTTGAAGCTCACTGATTCTTTCCTCAGCCTTGCCCCGTCTCTTGATGAGCCCATGAGAAACATTCTTGCTTTCTTTTACAGTGTTTCTGATTTCCAGCATTTCCTTTTGGTCCTTTCTTAGAGTTGCTGTTTCTTTGCTTACATCTGTTCTTGCACTTTTTCCCGCTAGAACCCCTAGCATATTAGTTATAATTATTTTTAGTTCCTGGTCTGATAATTCTGAAATCTTTGCCATATCTGAATCTCTATTGCCTGCTTTGTCTTCTCAGGCTGTGTTTCTTCTCGACTTTTAGTATGCCTTGTAACTTTTTGCTGAAAGCTGGACATGTTGTATGGAGTAATGGGAACTGAGTTAAATAGACTTTAGTGTGAGGGTTGATGTCAATCTGGTTCAGAACTGGGCTGTATTTCATGTTTATTTTAGCCTTAGGTATCAGAGTCTTCAACTTCCTCTTGTGTCCTTGCTTTGTTCCCTTTGGGCTTCCCCAGAAATTCCTTCTAAAATTGAGTCAGTGTCTTACAGCTCTCAGTTGTAACCCATATTGTATTGGAGTCCTGTGGATGTGACAGCAAGGTGATGGGGAAAGGCAGTGTTCTGTAATCTTATAATTAAATCTTTTCAGTGGGTCAGAGCCCCTGGGCTGTGACCTTCAGAAAATTTCCTTGATTTTTACTTTTCTCCCCTAAATGAGATAGAAGGCTAGAGGAGTGTGTGTTTGGGAAGGGGGATGGGGGGAGGTCCTAGCTGGGTATGTGCCTCTCCCTAGGTCAGGAGAGGCTCTGGTATTTTCCCTTCAGAGCAGACCTTTGCTAAGGAGAACAGAATGTTTGAGGCATATTTCAAGATGGCTGCTTTCCCTGCCCCCCTGTTCGAAACACAGGTGGGGCTCCCAGAGGGAAAACTCACTGGAGTGTGGGGCCTTGGGTGAGGGTCATGTCAAGCCAGTACCCTCAGCCTCCAGAAACTGGTCATTTGCTGTAAGTGTTCTTCTCTGCCACTGGTCCCAGCAGCTCCTGGTCCCCGTGAGCAGTGACTCTGTGTCCACCCGTCTGCCTCTCGGGTTTCTGGGGCAGCAACGTGCCCTGTGACCTCGATTCTCTGCAGAATCAAAGAAGAAATGTCAATTTTCAGTGTGTTTAGCTTTTTTCTTGTTGTAAGGATGAGAACGATGACTTCTAAGCTCTATATGTTGGAACGGAAACTGAAAGTCCCTGAATACATTTTAAAATCAAGTTGTAATGTATTTTATTGCCAGTTACTTAAAGCCTCTTGAAAAATTCAGATCAAAGGAACAAATTATTTCTTGCATCAGGTCTGTATGTAATTGCCTCAGTTACCCGGGTGGCCTTCTTGCATGTGGAGGCATGTGACCCCCAGTCAGCCTCAGGACCCAGGCAGCACCTCTCTGGGCTCGGGTTGCAAGTGCTGTGCCATGATCGTGCCAAGACTGAGGGCGATCTCGTCCCAGGGGGCAGTGTTCACAGAGTCATGAACAGGGTCCCCACAAGAGTGAAGAAAGTGAGGTACCCAGGGTGCGAACCTGGGGATGCCTGACTCTCAGGCATTGACCCTGTACCTGTACAGTCCCAAGAAGGACATCTCTCTAAATTCTGCAGCCTGAGTGCCTTGCTTGGTCACCCTGGTCCCAGCCCTGGCTATGAGCACAAGCTCTGAATCCAGACTTCCCCCAGCTCATCCCTTTCTGCCACCCACTGGTCAAGCGATGATGGTTGAGGAAATAACCTCTCTGTGACTCAGTTCCCTCACTTGTAAAGTGGAAATGAGGCTAAGATTCCTGGTAGGGTCATCGTGGGGACGAAATGACTCAACATGGGCAAAAACACTTTGATGAAGCTTGGCGGCTATGGAGGGCGTGTCTGTGTCTCCCCCAATCCCACATTCCTATGCTGAAATCCTAACCCCTCAGTGTGATAGTATTTCAAGGTGGGCCTTTGGGACGTGTTCAGGTCATGAGGGTAGAGCCCTTGTGGATGGGAGTAGTGCTCTTATAAAAGAGGCCCCTTGGGGCACTTGGGTGGCTCAGTTGGTTAAGCGACTGCCTTCAGCTCAGGTCATACTCCCGGAGTCCTGGGATCGAGTCCCACATCAGGCTCCCAGCTCCATGGGAATTCTGCTTCTCCCTCTGACTTCCCCTCTCACTCTCTGACTTGCTCTCTCACTCTGTCTCTCTCTTAAATAAATAAAATAAAATAAAATAAAATAAAATAGAAAAGAGGCCCCTTCCACCATGTGAGGACATGGCGAAATGAATTTCTCCCGGTCATGTGATGCAAGGCCAGTGACTGATGCTACTGATCTCCAGGATGCTCAACTGTGAAATGGGCAAATGGCTCGGAGGGACTCCCAGGGCTGCGGTGAGGATGGGACAAGGTGCCACAGACAAGGGCTGAGCCCTCCATGTGCCACGATAGGCAGCTTTCGGTGGGTGTTTAGAGTTCAGTACGGAATTTATAAGGCCATTGCCCCTGATCCCTTCTGATTTGTGGGTGAATTTTACACTGTCTATTTGAAAACAAAATTACTTCTATAACCACCAAAACCTAAACTGCATTTCCTTTAGGAGAGAGAAAAAGCGATTACTGGCTTGCGGATCCCCCGAGAGACATTTCCTAATTCTGCATCATGGCGACTCACTGACGAGGCTGTCTTGTTGAAAGCTAATCAGAGTCGACACTTTTGCCCCAAAGAAAATAAACTTCTCCTTAATGATGTGACAGAGAGACAGAGCCAGAAAATTTTATCCAAAAAATCCAAAAGGAATAGAGGAAACTGGCTTCTCCTCTATGCCAAGCATCTGTAATTTTGACAGTTCACTGATGAAAGAAAAAATATATCAAACAAAACATATCTTCTTAGCTAAAGAAGTCTGCCTGGTGAGGGAGGAGGTTTCAGGGGAAGAAAGTGGAATTTTCCTCTCTTGGGTTGAACATGAGCTGCTGTGGGTTTCCTTCCCTGCCTCCTCTCTCACCGCCTCTGTCCCCCCGCCCCTCTTCCCCTTTCTCCTCGTCTCTCTCCACACTCACCATTCCCAACTCTTCAGCCACCACTGCTCACCTTAAGGGCCCCCTGCTAGTTCCCACACTTCCACTGCCTTCTGAGATGTCTCCAGTTCTCCCCATCAATGGACCCTCTCTGTCCATGAGCTGGGTACCTCGTTGTGACTCCCAGGGTGGGCTCATGCCTAAAAATGCCACGGAGACCTGTCAAAGCCCTGGGGGTGTCCAGCCCTCTGCCCCAGAGGATCTTCCTTCTGGGCTCCAAGGGTCCCCTCCTCCATCACATCCCCCCTACCCAAAAGATCCCAGGTGTTCCCGCCACTCTGGGATAGGAACAGTGAATGGTTGGCATCGGCTTAATCCTGACGATTAGCTTCTTTTCATTCAACCCATGATGGGCCTGAGAGCAGCTCCTGTAAGGAGTCAGGAAAGAAGGCCATCTCCACTCTACAGAAACCACATGCCTCCATCTGGGGGATGATAATGGGTCACAAAAACCCACCGGCTGATAGATTCAAATGTTCTAACCATCAGGAAGCCTGTGGATGTCCCAGGAAGATTTCAGGGCTCAGAGCAGTGGGAAGTTCCTCAGTTCCCCACTCAAGCTGCTGTTCCTGTTATCTTCTGGGTCACAGAACCAGGTTCAAGTCAACCTGACTTGAGAAGAAAAGTTCAGAGATCTGGTAGCTTCAGGCATAGCTAAATCCAGGGGATCTGACAATGCCACAAGCAATCTCTCTCTCCCCGTCCTTTGACTCCGTCTTTGTCCATGGAAGTTCCAGTCCCAAGAAGGGGTTTCTCATGCCATGACTTCCAGGAGTCTCCAGCCTACATTCCCACAGCTTAGCATCCCCAGAGAGAAAACACATCCCTTTCCCAAATTCTCAGCACGAGGCCTGTGGCTGCCTCTCATTGGCTGGCATCACACGTCCATCATTGAACCAATCACCATAGTCAGGAAGCCGGGAGGCATTCAGGGTGGGATCGGCCCTACCCAAACTCCTGGTGGTTGGGGAGGGAGGAAAGGAGGGAGGAGGCGTCCCTGCAGGAGAGTGGGATGCTCCTACTAGCAATGGTGGGAGGGGATGTTGGGCAGCACAGGGTACACACACACACACACACACACATACACACACACACACACACACACATCGATGTGTGTCCGACCTGCTGTGGCCCCTGGGCTTGTGCCCCGCAGCTGGGATCCAGTGCCTGAGTGGATCCTTTGTATCTTCTGTGGACCCGGAACCCAGTCTGGATTTGGAGAACTCTGGGGCGGGGGATAGAACTGAATCCACAGCCCAACGCGGCCATTTACCCCCAGCAGACACTTACACAACCTCCCTGACTAAGCCTGGGCAGCGTCCGCCCCGGGCTGGCTTCCCAGGGCTACCACCTGCGCAGGGCCCAGTGTTTCCAAGGGCTCCTGCCCAGTTCAACGCTCTGTTGTTGCCATCCTGAAGTTCTTAATCTCTGAATCGGGGGCCCCGTATTTGCATGTTGCACCCGGCCTCATAAATGGTGTAGATGAGCCAGACCTGTCTGCTGCAGGTTCGGAGCACGGGGCACTCAGTCCATCTTCAGAACCAGGAAATGCAGTGGCGCTGTTGGGGAGGCATCTCAACCTTCCCTCCGGCTTGCCCTTTCTAAGCCATCCTCCCTCCCTCTTGTGGGGCGCGGCCCCTGCTGTCCTTGACTGCAGCCTTAGACCAGCCACGTCCTCCTGAGTACCTGTTCGGACCTGGCTGTCCACCTGACAGCTCCTTCCCCTCCCCCCACCCTCTTCCTGCCCCCTGGGCACACACATGGGTACCAGTTGGCCGTGGATGCAGTGATGCCTATGGTGCCCTCTGACCCCTCGGGCGCAGGGGCGGATGGGTGAGTGCCTCCGCTGCTGGGCAGCTCTGAGGGGGCCCCGAGAGTGCCAACGTGGCCAGGCCCCCTGCTGCCTCTCCCACACCCGTTCCTACCTCACTCCCTGCCCTGCACTCCTTTTTTTAAAAATTTAACTTTTATCATTTTTTATTGTGTCATGTCAATCACCATACGGTGCATCATTAGTGTCTGATGCAGTGTTGCATGATTCATTGTTGGCGTACAACACCCCGTGCTCCGTGCAACCCGCGCCCTCCTTAATACCCACCGCCGGGCTCACCCAGCCCCCTCGCCCCTCCCCTCTAAAATTCTGTTTCTCGGAGTCCACAGTCTCTTGTGGTTCGTCTCCCCCTCCAATTTCCCCCAGTCTATAGTGAAAAGAAGGGCCATATGTACCCCACTCTGCATTCCTGCCCCTGGGGACACCGGCCAGCCAAGCTACTTGCACACGGGCCCTCGCTTGGCTGCTGGGGGCCGCGCCTCCCCTCACCTTGGCCGCCACCGGCCCCTTGACAGCGGTGCTGGGTGACGTCTGTGTGGTGGCCTCGTGCATGCTGCGGGCTCTACTGACCCCGACCCCTGACCCCTCTGCGCCCCCCTGAGCTGGCCCAGAAGCGGCCGCCTCACAGACAGGGGTGTGGGCGCACAGAGCTCCCGGAATGCCAGGTCGCGCCTCGGGGGTCCAGAGCAGGACTAGGCCTGCCCACTAGGCCCACACACTCCCCTCACGACAGCCATCCCTTCGGATGGAAGTGCATGGGAACCCCGAGACAGGAGCTGGTTGGGGGGGTGCCAGCTGGGGCCTGCTCGGGAGACCCCACCCCCGGGATGTCCGGGACTTGTGACCGTCCAGCCCGGCCAGCATCTTGGCTGGCCACAGAGATCCCCAGCGTGGGTGGCTGCAGGGTTATACCAGTCCTGAGGCTCCCACTGGGGCACTTGAGCCGTGGGCTCCTTGAGAGTCTGAGGCTGAAGAAGTCCACACCAACCACACCAACCAAGCCGTCTGTACTTGGGGGCTAGGGTCCCAGACGAGCACACGAGGCTCAGGGCAGTGGGGGGCCTCTAAGGCCCCCCCGGCAGTCAGCGTCAGAGTCGGAACCGTGGCAGCACCCTGCCCCGCTCTCCCTGCCAGCCTGGGGCTGTCCCCACTCGAGACACAGCCCCGACTTCTGTGTAGCAGAGCAAGGAGTAGGAATGGAGGCCTCAGTCTGGGGCTCTAGCCGCTTCCAAACTGGGGCCACTGGCCAGAAGGGCCCTTCCCCAGCGGCCATGGTGGGGACTAAATGAGAGTATGTTTGAAAACCCGTGGCAGTGCTGACGTGTCATATGCTCCCCGTCAACAGGAACAGGGCTGACGATCACTCTTCTTCCCAATGTATTACCCCAGTGATCTGGGTCCTTAGGGCCTGCCTTTCCCAGGGTCCCTAAACCCACAAAGGAGCCGGTGCTTCCACCTCCCAGGGCCCAGTCGTCACACATCTCTGGGGCCCCCTGGTGCCCCTCCCAGGACGCAGACCCTGGATCCTGCCGCCCCAGACGAAGCCAGCTTACGGACGTCTGCCGCACTTGCTCTGAACGAGTCCATACTTTTGCTTGATATCTTGGCTCCAGGGCACCGCCCAAACGAGGTGCAGTGTCTAGGGGCAGTGGGCCGTAGCCCAGAGGGGTGGGGATCGATCTCCTGCAGAGAAGCTGGCTGTGCCGCCCTCCAAAACCCTCATGGCAAGACATAGGCTGTTTTTATTCTCAAGGTCAAGGCCTTGACGCAGCGCCTGGGAGCCCCGCAGGGCACCCTCTGCTGAGAAGCAGCTTCTTCCCATGTTTCTGCAGGGTCCCCATCCCCCCCACCGCCCACCGCCCATTTCTACACACCCCTTCCCCCACAGCCCGCACCGCTTCCGCTGGAGCTTCAGGTGAGCGCAGACAGTCATGAGACGGGTCCCCTGATGCAGGCTGGCGCCTCCTTCGCTGTTTGTTTTGGGTTGGGTTGGGTTTAGGAATTTTACAAAGTGACTGTGTAGGATCCTGCTGTGTTTACACCCCAAATGAAACCCGAGACGGTGCTCCTCTTTCCCACAAGTACTTCTGAATATTTCCCAAGTCTTTTCCAGACCCCCAGGGGCGTGTGGGTACGGATCAGTGTGTCTGACCCCTGCAGGTCTCAGTTTACACATGCTGTGAAATGGGACTGTGGGCTGTCTTCTCTGTGGGGCTGCTGGGAAACACGATGGATTCGTGCCGAGGATGCCTCCTTGGACAAACCTGGCTGTAACTTCTCAAGAGGTTTGCAGGAAGGCGGGTAGAAGGAGAAGTTCCCGTCAAGAATGGGCCACGCGGGGACGCCTGGGTGGCTCAGTTGGTTGAGCAGCTGCCTTCGGCTCAGGTCATGATCCCAGCGTCCTGGGATCGAGTCCCACATCGGGCTCCTTGCTTGCCAGGGAGACTGCTTCTCCCTCTGCTTCTGCCTGTGCTCGCTCTCTCTCTCTCTAACAAATAATAAATAAATAAAATCTTAAAAAAAAAAAAAAAAAGAATGGGCCACGCGGAGACACGTCCCGCCCCGGTTCTGGCTGCGCGCGTCATGACGCTGCTGAGGGCTGGTCCCATGACCGGTAAGTGCCTCTGGTCTACGGTGACCCACATGTCCCCGTTTTCAGTTGTAGCCCTGAAAGTCCCATAACTTGGAAGACATTTGGGTCCCAAGCAGACCAGGACAGCTGGCCACAGGGCCTTGACTCCATCCTCTGCAGACGGGGGAAGAACAGGGTCGTTAGGTGACCCCATGAGATGACAGGAGTGAAATGCATATGTTCAGACCGAGCTCCAACCACAGCAGCCGGCTCGGTCTTTGAGCAGCGTGAGAGAGGGGATCACGGTGACCACCGTGACGAGTGGAAGGAGGCCCGGTCATGACCCCTGCCTCCTCTCCTCCCCTGGTGGCCCCGTGGGGGCCGACCACCTGGTCCTCCCAGGGCCCTACCGGCAGCTAGCATTGGCAGTGTGCCCTCTGCGTGTCAAACACAGAACTGGACGCTCCCCGTGGGATGTTCCCACTCCCCAGTGTTGTTCCCATTTCAGAGATGAGAAACCAGAGGCCCTCAGAGCTGAAGCCACTTGTCCACAGCAAGTCAACCCGAGCTGCTCACCTAGATCTGTCCGACTCCTAAGCCCACCTCCCCAAGGAGGGAAGAAACTTCCAGAACCAAGGTTGGGAGTGCAACCCTGGAGGGTGGTCGCCCTCATGGGCGCTGGAGTCACACTGGCCCCCCCAGGAAGCTCTGGTAGGTCAAGGCGACAGCTGTTCGGTTCCTTTCTCCCACTTAGGTCTGGGGCAGCGGTGTCCATGACCCACGGGCGGGGCTGGGCTGGGGGATCTGCTCTGCGTATCTGCCTCTGCTTTTTCCCTCTGTTCCGTACGGCCTGGGTGCTGCCTCGGCACAGAGTGGGAAACGTGGCTCCTGGCACAGACCAGTCGACTTTGTCCGGCTTTTGCTGTCTGCGGTGCCCGGAAAGGGGGCGGGGGGACCTGGCCGGGCTCCGGGGCTGTCACTTCTGAGACTGTCTGTCCCCACAACCTGCGCCCCCTCCCCCCCGCCCCGCTCCAGCCCAGTCAGAGGGATGGGGCCGGGCAGGCCCAGAGGGGGCAAAGGAACTTTCTTCAGTTTCTCAGAAATAGTCCTCAACTGTTTCTCACTCAGTTCATGGACTCCTGGCTGGCCTGGAGGCAGTGCCCGACACGTAGGTGCCTCGGTTCCCGTTACCCCCAACTTTTTAAGGTCAACCCTGTGTCAGGCAAGGTGAGCTGAGAGACAGAGAGAAACGTCCTGTCCCCAGGGTCTTGAGCCGGCCCTCTCTGGCGACGGCACCTTGAGTCAGATCACATCAGGGGAACTCCACGGCTGGCCACAGCTCTCCGAGGGTGGGAGGCCCTCAGGGCTTAGATTTTGTGAGGCGGCAGACTGCCAGATGCTGCCCGAGTCCCTGCACCCCGACGTGCTCAGAGTAACACCAGCAGAGTAACCAGGAGCCTTGGAAGGCCGCCTGAGCCCACCACCAGCAAGAATTTCCAAAGACCGTGTCTTCAAGATGCAGGGGCTGCCTCGGTCCCTAGGAGCTCGAGCCTGTAAGCAGATCCAAGCACCAAGCAAATGGTGGCCCAGAATCTTCTGTCCAACCCACGCTCCATGGGGGTCGGCCCTCCAGGGCCCTGACTGATGGGCTCCCTGACCCTGAGAAGCACCTGGAGACACTGTCTCCCCAGGGACACTTCACAGGCTGAGCCTCGGTGGCCTCATCTTTAGGAAGGTAGTGACCTTGTTGGGCTCCTGGATTCATTTCCTCAAGCTATCCTAACAAGTGACCCCAAACTGGGGGGGGGGGGTAAACCACAGAAATGCATTTGTCCACAGCTCTGGAGGCCAGAAGGCCCAGGTCAAGGTGTCAGCAGGACCACACCCCTTCTGAGGCTGTAGGGAAGAAGGCACCTGGCATCTTGGTGGCCCCTGGCTCCCCAGCCCCCCTGGAGGGGCTGCTCACTCCAGTCTCCCCACAACTTTCTATGGCCTCTCCCCTTCCCTGTGTTTCTCCCATTCTCCATGTCTCTCCCCTTCCCTGTGTGTCTCCCTTTTCCTGTGTTTCTCCCCTTCTCCATGTCTCTCCTCCAGGTGTCCCCTTATAAGGACATTTGTCGGATTTCGGACCCACTCAGGTAATCCAAGATGATCTCATCTCAAGATCCTAAATGTACTGACGTCCTCACACACGTCTCTCTTCCGCAGAGGACCGCATGGACGACTCCCGGGGCTAGGACAAGGACATACGGTCGGTGGGGGCGCATCATTCCACCTGCTATAGTCAGTCTGAGAATTACAGGCAACGGGGGACAGAAGCCAGATCCCGTGTTCAAATCCTGGCCACGGCGCTCAGTGGGGGGACTTTGGGGACTTCTTACGCCTCTCTGCCTTCACGTTGTTGGCCGCCGAAGGGGGATGCTAATAGAACACGTTAGGAGGGGCTCTTCCGATAATGCCATGACTTCAGACGCGTCCACAGCTCAATACAGTCTCGGCCACAGCATCAAACAGCCACTCCATGGAGGCCGACGCTGTGTTTTATAAACAAGGCTGCTATTTTCTCCCGCTGAGCCGCGGGCCCTGCCCTTGCCCCTTCCTGGCCCCCTGCGGCCACTGGCCCCTCTCTTCGGAGCTGCCACAGGGCTCCCTGCACATCTTCCCAGGACACCTGCTCGCCTCCGGGTGCCCGGGCCCGTCTCCACTCTCAGCCTCTGGGTGGGGGGAGCCTTCTGTCGATTACAACTCTGTCTCCCCCTCCCCCCAGTTCCCAACTGCCTTTGGGGCAGAACACTGAGATGCAGTTTCTGCAAAGCCACTTTATAAAATGAGAGCAGTTGAATGCTCTCGGGTGTAGGAGTAATTATAATTCCCAAGTTTCTCTGAACATTTTTCTAACTGGATCTTTTTGTGTCGCTGTCTCAGAATAGACACACTTGTGGGCTTTCCTGGGCTCAAAATAGTCGTGAGATAGGGGCTGAAATCGACATCTGAGTTTGAATTATAACAACTCAGGCACAACTTTGGATTGGATGAACTTCCCCAGCCAAATACGGCTCCTTCTGCAGATCCAGCTTCCTTTTATGGAAGAACAGACTCCCTCCACCAGGGCTGGGCCTCGAGGCGGACCTTCCTCGGCGTGGCAGCCCCGACCTCGAGGGACGCGTCCACCATGGGCCATCTTCTCCCGTCCAGGCCCCAGCTGGAGACAGGGCACCTGCCGCCAGGCTTCGGAGGCTGTCGTGTGGGCAGGCCTCTCTCTGCTGGAATCCAGGCCTTCCTGCGATCTGGGCTCAGGCTCCGGTCCTTCGGTGGGGCCCAGGGCCCACAAGTCTCCGTGCTGAGGACAGAGGGTTGGAGTCAGAACCTTGCCTCCTCTGCTGATGGCCATCGTGACTTCAGGTGACTTAAGTCCCGTGCCTCGGTTTCCTCTTCTGTCATGTGGGAGAATCATGGGCACAGCTCCTTGGGGGGTTGTAAAGACTAAGTGAGCCGGGCACAGGGTGAGTGGGGCTCACTTTGATTGCTTGGCACACAGCAGGTGCACAAAAATTGCCTGAGAACGCAAACCGAGTCAGAGGTCATGGGTCTTCCTATGTCACAACTCCACATATGTCTCAAGACACGGGGTGGGGGGGCTGTCCCGAAAGGAATAGGGTCTTTGTGGACCCCAGTGGCTGCCGCAGGTGACTCAGGAAGGGCCATGAGGCAGAGACGGCGTTGGTGCCCCACCAGCTCCAGATGTGCGAGGGAAAGAGGAGCTTTCATCCTGGACTCTGGAGTCCCTCCTTCAAAAATGCACTTGGAAAGCTGTCCCGCCCCCCGCCCCCTGCCCCCCACCCCCTGCCCGGGACTCTGTGTTTCAGGAAAATGAATTTATTCTCCAAGGCAGTCACCTTTGGAACCTGTGTCTCTGGCAGGCTCTGGGTGAGCCCTCACCATGTAAAGGAAAGATAACGCACTTAACTTCATTTCCTTAAACAATATTTTATTGATTGAACTGAAACGGTCTCATCCGTGGATCCCCTCCCGCATTCCCTGAGCCTGTGCAGAAACGGAGGGGTGGAGGGAGGCGGGGAGGGAGGCCTGTCTGGCTTGATTAACCCCTTCGAAATGTGGCCGGAAGGTAGCCACACTGGGCGCCCTTGGAGGGTAGGGTGGGATCCGCAGTGCCCGAGCCGGGCACCCGTCCCCTCATGGGTCTTCCTGGTGCTCGACGCCAACCAAAGGAAAAAGCAGTCATATCTCCTACCCCGAGAGCTCTTCGGCCACGGAGCCTTTTCTCACAAAGGAGATGCCACAGGCAGGGGAGAGGCAGAGAAGCCAGGCGGGGGGTGGCCGCGCTGAGATGCGCTGCTCGGCACTGCCCGCCCCGTCTGCCGCAGAGGAGACCCTGTGCCCTCGATGACAGCCTCACTGTGTGTGTTGTGACCCAGCCGCAGCATGGCCCCCCCCCAAAAAAAAGAGACAAAAAGTGGTCACCGTTCTTCCTCGCTGCTAGGAAAATTACTGTTTTAAAGTCACAGTGTGTCCCCTTCACAGCCCTGCCATTCTGTTTCATGCCTGTAACAGCATCCAGCGGCAGGGCCACCTCTGTGCCCCTCTTCTCCGAGCACCTGGCATAACTGAATCAGTCCGTGGCCGGAAAACCACAGGCAAGAGGCACCAAAGTCACGAAAGGCTATAGGCACTCCAAGCAGAATGCGGTGACACGGCTGTATTTGACCAGGAGGACGCGGTGCCGAACATGACTTCTCCTCCGAAACTCTTGTCCTAGTCCAGGTGAATTGACGTGAAACCTAACGGGCCCATGTGAACTCTGGAGTTCCCCGACTCTCGACCAACGTGTTCACCTGCATGACCATGACCTGATCAAGATCTAGAACACGTCCAGCCCTGCAGGAAGCTCTGGGCATTGCTTTAGCGAGAGGAGTTTATAAATTGCACACCGCAAACACACAGAACACTTGTTTCCTTGTGAATTGCGGGTAGTTATTGAGCTAAGAGCTTCCGGTTTATCACAGCTTGACACAAGACTGTTTTCTACAAAAGGCGGTGGTCCGCCATCGCCCCAGGTACTGTCCGGGCGGAAGTGTTCCTTTCTCAGGGGAGGGAGAGGGCATTTTCATGGTGTAGCTAAGTGGGAAGATGGTCAGGGCACTGATCTATTGAATTCTTGTCTTGGAGAATGTCATGGTGTCTCCTTCTCCGAGGAGGATCTTCTGGCCCTGGTGGACCACAAGCCCTGGGAGGCAGACATAGCTGTAGCATTCTGAGGGCAGAACACCTGCAATCCACTCTGGTACCTTCCATGAGTCCCCATCAACCGTCTGAGACCTCCTCTCTGGTCTTTGATGGCTGTTAACACTCGGATTCCTCTGGCTAGCAAGGAGAGGTGGCTAATCCCAAAACAGCTTTGGCTAAAGGGCACAGGATGGGACTAGGACACCAGCAAGTAGTAGAAAGATGATTCCCTTCCCTGTGCTCACTCCCCAAGTCCCATATCTGCTCCCTCATCAAACCCCCCCTTCCAGGCCAGCCACTGAGATGGAGGAATAGGATGAGCACAAGAGAGAGAAGGAAGAAGATACCATGAGGGGCTTAGAGCAGTGTTCCCTGTGTCAGGGATGCCGTGTCAGGAAGACAAGGCTCAAAGAAGCCCAGGAGGTGTGACTCCTTACATTTGAATGTCCCTGATGCTCTTAGACCACTGACTGGGCTCTCCCTTGCCTTTGAGGCTCTGTGCCTGGAGGTCAGTCTCCATGGAAAACTTCTACACATCCCTCAAAAACCCAGCCTGAATGTCACCTCCTCTGAGACTCCTTCTTTCCATGCTCTCAGTCAGTGCTTCTGACTTCCCTGCCCTGTGCTTCTCTGAGTTCCTTTGCTTCATGTGCTTTATTTTTTTTTTTTAATGGAGTCAATTTCTCTAAATTTACTTTTGGGATCTCAGGGGCAGAGATTTGAATAAAATCTATCTTCTGGGCTCAAAACTCTCAG
>ML100204.1:0-51116 GCA_003697995.1 Taxidea taxus jeffersonii
CCCCTCCGCTGGACTTCACTGCCTTTGGGTGAGAGATACCTTCCCTCGCCCTGCCAGGGAGTCCGAGACAATCCCAGACCTCGTCCTCATTTCTTGCTCCCTCTTGTGGCTGATTCTTAAGCTCCTGTGCCCTCTCTCCACCCCACAATGAACTAGGTGGAGTGCCGACCTCTTTCCTGCCTTTTGTTTCCCAAAGGTGGGGCTAAAGAAAGCTCAAGTTCAAGGTCTCTCCCTGACCGCGGATTTGGGCCCACTATCTGAGCGTGCACTGGCCGGTTGCCGGAACTCACTCTCACCGCCCCTGGGAGTGCACACAGGGAGCTGGTCACAGTGTGGGGGTGTGTGGGGGTGAGGTGCGTGGAGCGTGGGGGCGGGGTGACAGTGGGCCAGCTGGGGGATCTGTGGACAAGCCCCTAGTGGCTCATGGGCAGGCTTTTTGTTGGGAGTGCTGGGGTCCCTTTCTTGCCTGAGATTTCCACCTGGGCTCTCCTAGCTCCTCCCATCCCCGGTTCTCACGACCCATACTCTGGAAGGGGCTAGAGGGACGCAGGTCACTTTGGCAGCATCTCACACAGCCTGGGCTCACTCACACATTCTCATTTTCCCCTGCGGGAGAAATCGTGGGCTGGGAAGCTCTCTCCTGATGCTGAGCTGTAGGGCTTTGGGGGAGGGCTGACATAGGTAAAGTCACACTGTTCCTCTTGCCCTCTCCAATGCATCCAAATTCGTTATTATTATTATTGTTTTTTGTTCTAATGATGTGCTGGCATTTGTCTGCTGACAACCTGGACTCCCACCCACAAAAGCTCTTTCCTTTGGCGGGGGGGATTATCTAAGACGGGGTTGCCAGGGGCTCCCAGACCATGGCCGAGCAGGGGTGGAGCCACTTAACTCGCCACCGCAAACTTCACAGCTGGAACCAACGTCTGTGCGCCTATTACTGGACACCTGGGGAGGCGGGAGTCTGCCTGGGTCCCTTGGTGGGTGGGGCGGGGTCCCACAGCCCCCACAGTTCCCACAAAGGCACTCTGTCCACGGATGAATGCTCAATTGTTGTGGAGTGGGGGACACGGCAAGGGCTATCTCATTCGGCCACGATGCTGACATCCCCACAGTGTTTAAGGGCATTGTAATGGGCAAAGCACCACCTTCAGGGGCCTGGACAGTTTAGAGTGAAAAAGGGCCTCGGGGCCCCCAATTTGCAAAGGGCAGTAGGAGTTTAAGAGTTGCTCGAAGGGCACAGTTTTCAAAGTGAGCAAGAGGTGCTGGGAAAGGAGGGCTCTCTGGGAGGGCATAAGTAAGAGTCATGCTGGGGTGCAGCCTGGGGAATGCTCCCGGCAGGCAGACCTCAGCCTTAGCGGGGAGCACTCCCTTCTGCTGTGGTCCCACGAATATTCTCCCTGTGCATTTAGGAATTGCTGTGCACCAGTGATTGCTCTGGCACCCATTCTTTCCTTTTAAATATCTATTTATTTTTTTTGAGAGAGAGAGAGAGAGTGCGAGCAAAGTTGGGAGGGGCAGAGGAAGAGGGAGGGAGAATCCCAAGCAGACTCTGTGGAGTGTGGAGTCCGACTTTGGGTTCCATCTTACCACCCCGAGACCACAACCTGACCTCAAACCAAGAGCTGGACTCCTAACTGACTGTGCCACTCAGGTGCCCCCATTCTTTATCTTTTCCATCGGAAGTATTCACCGAAAGTGGTGGTCCTTTCCCCTTTGAGCACTGTTTGCTCTGGGTGGGTGGGGGGGCAGCTCATTGATATTTTGTTCATCCATCTGTGGCTCAAGAGGGGCTGCCCCCGAGGAGCCACATTCAACCCAGTATAGATCATGAGACCCTGCACCTTGAGCCTGGTACTGGGATTGGGTGAGACTTCTGGGGATCTTGGGAGGAGGTGAGATTTTTTTTTTCTTTTTTTTTTTGGTGGAGAGATATGAATAATTGGGGCCAAATGATGGACTATAGTAGATTTGACCACAAAAATGGCCTCAATTCTCCACCCCTCCCTTTACTCACACCCTTTGTAATGTGACTTTGATGCTCCTATCACCCCCCCCCCTTTTGCATATTGTTACCCTTGTGTCTTGCTTTGGCCAATAGGTTGTGTCAGAAGCAACAGCACACGGTTCTTGACTGTGCCTACCACATAGTTAAGCCCCAGTATCCCCCTAGGGGATCACAGGGAGTAGGGATGTCCCAGGCCATCCTGGACCAGCGAGTTCTCTTCCAACCAGGTGGCAGGCCACAGACAATGAGCAAAGACCAGCCAACTAAGACCAGCCCAAATGGCCAAATCACACAATTGTGAGCTAAGTAAATGATTACTGTTTCAGGCTACACAACTGGTTGTCATACAATACTTGTTATGTATTTATTATTATGACAACAGAAAACAGATAGTTATTAATAACAGTTGCTGAAACAGTTACTAACTACAGCTACTATTAATACAGCTGACTCCTTTGAGAAAATTACCAGAAGAAATTGGTACAAAACCCAAATGGCTCTCCATTTTTATCCAAGCTGTAAACAAGCACTATGCCCTCATCATTTTGTAAATTTCAGAGCGGTAAAAGCTCGGTTATTAAGTTTAGTAGCTACGTTAACAAATTACAAAAACAAAACAAAACAAAAATCCAGCCAAATTATACAGAAATGAAATTTGAGTTGTGGGCTTGGGGTAATAAGCTAAGAATATTAGATAGTAAAATATCAACACATTATATTAGTGCTGAAATGTAGAAGGATAATGATGGGGAATGAGTCCCCAGACGACACGTTTGTGGGCCTGTGTTAACATCTGATAGCACGCACAAAGTAAGAAGTAGCCCCACAGGAGATATGTGAAAATAAAATAAACTTAAAACCATTTCAATTCAGACTGGATTAAGATGAAAAAGTTTGGGTATCCCGCAATTTGCTGAGAAAAAGATCTTCAGGCAAATAAATCTTTTTTTTTTTAAGATTTATTTATTTATTTATTTGACAGAGAGAGAGATCACAAGTAGGCAGAGAGGCAAGCAGAGAGAGAGGGAAGCAGGCTCCCTGCTGAGCAGAGAACCGGATGTGGGACTCCATCCCAGGACCCCCGAGATCATGACCCGAGCTGAAGGCAGAGGCTTAACCCTCTGAGCCACCCAGGCATCCCCAGGCAAATCTTGTTGGCACAAGTACTGTAAGAATTCAGAGCATAAGGCACGTGGTTCATCACCGCAAAAAGATCAGAATGACCAGGCTGTGCTTAGTCTGACGCTCAAGCATGATTCTGTAAGTTTTCATTTACAAATGCTCTGCATCTTGTGATATAATGCACGAGTTTCCTTAAATTTTGTCATTCAGTCTCCACGTTTTTTTTTTTAATTGTCCTTACTTCCCAAGGTTGTAACTTATGACATGAAGGCAAACTCTATGGTCAGTTCAAATAAGCATATCATAGTTAATTTTATCTGTTCGAGTGTGTGTCATGGAACATTTTAGAAGATGTAAAGGATGACTGGAAAGGAAGCTGAATTTGTTCACGAGCTTCGTGATGACTGGCCCCTGTCTAGGATCTCTGCGGTCTTAGTATCACTATCCTGCCCAGCACAGACACTGTAAACTCACTTGCATGCCTGAAAAACACCCCAGACCATGCGTGTGGACTTCCGCTGTCCCAGCGAGATCTAACAGAAACGTTTGCAGATTCATTTTCAGAAACACTGGGAAGTCTCCTGCTTCCCCTGAGGTTACTGCCCAGCGGCAACCCCTCCGTGGGTACTCCCTCGCTTCTGCCTCCTCTTCCCCTTTTCCACAAACTCTGTGCCCTTAGTTCTCCCATCTTCCACCTCCATGAAAATCCCTTTAGCTGCACTGCCTTTAAGGAAATCTGGTTTTCTCCCGTGCATTCTGCTCTGCCAGCAGCAGCCGCTCTCCATTTCGGGTAATAAATTCATCCTTGATTCCTGCAGGAGGTGGGGTCAGGGTCAGCATCCTCCTGGTTTCCTAGGCCTCCTGCCCATCATCACGCCTTCACTCTTCCATGGCAGTAGCTGGTCATTTAAGATAGTTACTTGTCCCATTCATGTACTTAGTAAGCCGTGATTGGGCACGGACTTCTCACCAGGTATTGTGCTGCAAGCTGGGATGACCACGACCTTCAAGATTAGGCACTGGTAGTGTGGAGGGACATTAAACCCATAAACATGAATACAAATAATGGAAAGGCAGGGGAGGCTTCCCTGACGACGCCACTGCAATGAAACCGAGTGGCCGCTGTTAAGTAGTTACAGTGAATAGATGGGGTGCTGGGGAGAACATTTCAGGCAGGAGGAATGGCGTGTGCTAAGGTCCTGGGGCGAGTGCACTGTGCCGGTGCATGGGAGGGCAGTCACGGCGACAGTGCCGAGGAGGAAGGGCCTGCGGGGACGGGGGCCAGGCAGGCAGTCGCTGGAGCACGATGAGGGCCTGGGTCTTTGCCATGACAGCGAGAAGCCCCTGCCGGCTTTAAGCAGGGGCTCGCGATGATCAGACCTGGGCTCCGGCTTCCGTGCGGCGAGCGATCTGGGGGGACGAGGGCCGCGGTCCGGATGGGATGGGGAGAAGGGATCTGCGTGCCCGGATGCACAGCGTGGGGTGCAGGAGCCATCCCGGGCGGGGGGCGTCTACTAGGCGCCCAGCAGGCCCCGCAGGCCCCCGTCGCCCGGCTGCGGCGGAGAAAGATCCAGAAGCCGGCGCTCAGCCTCCGCGCTCCGCGCTCCGCGCACCCAGCAGACGCCGCGGGGAGGGAGACGGCGCAGGGCCCCTTCTGCGCATGCCCCGGCCTCCGCCACCGCGGGGGCGGGCCGACGGGCGTCCCCTCGCGGCGCCGGCGCGTGACGTCACTGCGCGGCGCCGGCAGGAAGCGGGGCCCGGCGGCGCACGTGGGGGGCGGCGCGGCGGGCGGGCGCATGGCGAGCTGCGCGGGGCTGGCGCTGTGCGGGCAGGCGCTGGTGGTGCGGGGCGGCAGCCGCTTCCTGGCCACGTCCACCGCGAGCAGGTGAGGGCGCCGGGCCTGCCGCGGGGAGCCGGGGCTGCGGGCGCGCGACGCGGCCTGGAGAGTCCGACCCCTCGCGCCGCCAGGGCGCCGTCGGTCCAGACCCGCGGTGTCGGCCGGGGCGGCGCTGGGGGCGGGCGGCGCGCGGGCTCGGGGCGGGGGCGGCCCTGCCCGCGGGCGCCGGGGCAAGGCGGGCGCCGGCCGCGCACCCCGTCCCGGCGCTCCGGGGCTTCCCCTCGCGTGCGGCGGCGCGGTTCAGCCGGTCTCCCGCGGCGGCCCGGGTCGGTAGGTGTGGATCCCGCGTGCTTCCCGGAGCCTCGCGCCTTCCCGGTCTGGCTCGTGGTGCAGCCGCTGCCTCGCCTCGAGCCGGGAACCCAGCCCTGCTTTCACCACAGCTCGCTCCCAAGCGTGCCGCGGGCCCCTGGGAGACGCGGGCTGGTCGCGCCGGACCGCGCGCTCGGCGCATCGCCGGTGCCCCGGGTCCTCGTTCTTCCGAAGACTTGCTTTTATTGGCTCGAGCGCCAGCGGGGAGGACACTCCGAGCCTAGTGCACAGCCCACCGCGGGCTCCAGCCCAGGCCCCGCGACCAGGCCCCGAGCCCAAGGCGGACGCTTCCCGGAGGAAGCGGTTTTTGTTTGTGTATTAATTAAAAGATTTTATTTATTCGACAGACAGAGATCACAGGTAGACAGAGGCAGGCAGAGAGAGGAGGAAGCAGGCTCCCTGCCGAGCAGAGAGCCCGATGCGGGGCTGGACCCCAGGACCCTGAGATCATGACCTGAGCCACCCAGGCGCCATGTTTCATTTTGTTTTTTAAATATGATTTCTCTTCTGAGCCTCTTGTGGAAATACAGTGATGGTGGCAAACTTCGTGACTCTCAGAACTACTTTTTCCAGCCCCGTGCTTTTCCTTGGGAAGAGTCCCGGCGCATTACTGCGGAGGCGATGCAGTAGGGAGGAGATGGGCATAAACTGGCCAGCACTTAGGGTCTCCTGTGCTGGCAGGTGCATGACAGCCACGAGCTTTCTTGGGTAGTTGAGACATTTGTAAGTGGTGGCAGCATTAAATTTGGATGCAGGAATCTCACCAAAAAACACGAACAATCTTGCATTGATTTTCTAAAGTGTGAAAGAATAACGTATTACTTCTGTTGAGTTTTTGTCCTCATTTGTTTTACTTAGCTGATTTTTTGGGTACAGAGCCATGCCAGTTGTGTATGGCCCACCTGAAAAGATAAAGCAGGTAAAGCTGTGTAGCGTTTCTCTGCAATACTGTACCTGGACAATTTTTTTTTTTTTGAGATTTTATTTATTTATTTGAGAGAGAGAGATCACAAGTAGGCAGAGAGAGAGCGGAAGCAGGCTCCCCGCCAAGCAGAGAGCCCCATGTGGGGCTTGATCCCAGGACCCTGAGTTCACGACCTGAGCGGAAGACAGAGGCTTAACCCACTGAGCCACCCAGGTGCCCCCACCTGGACAATTTCTTATCGTGGATAAGACCCTTACTTTATCGAGTATGAGAATATTGGTGCTCCAGGAGAAAAAAATCTCACACTTTTACTCATAAAGTACTCTCTTTAAAATCTTTCTGTTTTCTCTTAGTGATGATGATGTCCCCTTCACATACGATTGCAGTACTGCGGAAGAGAAGTCACAGGAGAATAAAGGGTGAGATGATGGGGCAGACTCTTAAGGCCTGATTGGGGTTGGACTAAGTGGGATGGGGTAGCCCAAGAAGTTATTGTCTCACTGAGTAAGTTGTCTTGGCACCGAATTCTTGGTTTCTGTTTACACTGCCCTGTGGATGAACCAGATAGGACCACAGGAAGGAAATGCGGAGCTGTTTAAATTTGGCCTTAAGAATAGTAGGGTTTTTCTCAAGACTTCCAGTATCTGTCCATAATTAACTCCTGTGGACATCTTGAAACGATGCAGTGGAACTTTATATGCATTGAAGTTAGCTTTAGTTAATTGAAAGATAAGGAAAGCAGAGTGTGGTAATTTTGTATGGTGCCTTTTTCTCATAGAGTGGTCTTAAAGGCTCAGTTTTTTTAATGTGATTTAATCCTTGACTCTGGTCTTTGATTCGTTCTTGGCCATGAGGGAGTGGGCCATGTGATCTCTGACGGTCTTTCTGGCTCAGCTCTTTGGATTCTGGTGCGTGCTGAGAGATTCTTCCGTTTAATTGGATTTAGTCCTTAAAAATTACAGCTGTTCTGAGCCCCCCCTTGTGTGCTTAATATGTGTCTGTATTCTGGCTCCCTGAACCTCATGCCGTTTTCTGTCTCTGCTCATGTTATAAATGCACAAGGCCAGCCTGAAGGAGTGCGGCCTCGTTTACTCAGGTGAGCCCTAATGGTCCTTGTCCTCTTTTCCTCAGGGAGGACGGGCAGCCCGTGGAGAAGGGGAATGACACGATCCTGGCGTCCGCCTTCTCCAAGTCTGGTGGCCATTTTGCTTTAACTGATGACAGTAAGCGTCTGATTCTTTTCCGTACAAAACCATGGCAATGTCTGAGTGTCAGGTATGAAATGCTCACGTTGAATAATTACCATGTTGAACGCACAGCTTACACTTGCATGCCCACAGCAGTAGAGACCGGGACGTAGAGCACGGGTGGCTCACGTAGTCTCAGCCGTGTGCCAGGCGCTGTTGTCCATGATTTACGTGTGCTGACCCACTGAATCCTTCACACAGCCATCTGCAGGGGGCGGGGGCGTTCTTACCCATATGCCTGGCGGAAGCTGAAAGCTGATCCCGGGCAGTCAGCTCAGAGGGCAGACCGGGCCCTGCCCCTGTTCCCTCTGGGTCCGGTCGGTGTCCCTGGCCACCCTGGCATCCTCCTTTCCAGGGTTCCTCCAGCCTTGCGCTGGCAGAAACGAAGAAAGTCAGCAGGCTTAGGAGAGCAGGTAGGGGTGCTGGTGCAGGCCCCGGGCAGGCGTACGTTTCTCTTGCTCCGACAGTGTCCCGATAGTAAATTCTTTATTTCCTCAAGTGGGTGAGGGCTGGCGTTATGGGACAGAAGTACCCACACGCAGCAGTCAGTCCGCATCCTTGCCTCCCGGAGGCCGCACGGCTTAGCTGTCCCTAGAGAGTAAGAGATAAACACTCTCGGAGGTCATGGTGTTTGAACTACCTAACAGCCAAGGTTAAAGGATTCCACTTTGTAGCTGGTTCACTGTAGCTGTACTGCAGAGAACGATGCTTTTTGGATTCCTCGTCTTACTTTCTAGGAGGAGAGTAGAAGGGCAAGGCGCAGGTGGTGGTCTGTGTGGTGTGTGCACGCCGCTTAGGGGTAGGGTTTCATCCTGCACTTGGGGCCAGCGCCCGCCCACACAGCCCGCTGACTCGCCCCGCCTCCTGTAGTGGGGCTTGCATCTTGACTGAAGGGTGGGTGCCCGGGGCTCCTGGCAGGGGCCTGGCCCTTCCCCGAGGGCTCCTGGCATGGTGCAGGGTCTGCAGGGGAGGAATCTAGCCTTCTTTTGACCGGCAGCGGGTCCCTGTGGCTGTCAGGCTGTTGGGAGCGCAGGGCAAGGTCTGTGTTGTGTAAGACCCGGGGTGGGTGTCCAGGCACAGAGTCCTGTGTGTATCCGTCCGGTTCCCTCCGCACTGTGGCCCGTGGGTGTTTGGGGGGAAGATGCTGTGTTTTGTTCTGTCTTTGGAAGGTAGTGTGTTGGCGACTTCGCTTGGATATCTAGGAACGCTCAGGGTGGGCAAGCAGTGGTTGGCATCTGGTTTTCTCCCCCCATAATTGGTTTTTATGTTGACATCAGCAGATCAGCTTTGTGTCGGAAACCTCTGCGTTGGGTGTGCAGGGCGTCTCGTTGCCTGTGGGGGTCCGTGGTGCGTGCAGACGCTGCCTGCGGGACCCGGGCAGCGCCCGTCCTGTCTGCGTCAGCTGCTGGCCGGAGGGGTCGGGCCAGATTCGCGGGGCTAGGGGCTGTGTCTCCCAGGTTGCCTTGTCCTGTGGGTGTACGCTGATCTCAGCGTAAGGTGTGTGCTGCCTGGTCCGGCGGCCGTCAGTGCTTAGGGGCACAGACAGATGGACCCCTTCCTCACACTAACAGCCACTCTCTGCGCAGCTGATGCTCAGTTCAGTGGAGCAGGTGTCCCGGGCCCCCAAGATCCACACGGGACTGAGAGTTGCCCACAGCTCGCTGTCCGGCGGCTTTAATATTGATTATGCAGGGTTTTAAGGAAAAGCCCAGATGGAAATGGTGGGTAGCAGCGCTTGGTTTAAGGTTTCCATTTACAATGACAAAGGTCCAGAACCGAGGCCAGGTCTCCTGAATTAAAGATAGGATACTTGGGGTGACATGATATTTTCTGCTGTGATGTGTGCGTTAGTGAAAAATGTCACGTAGGAGGTCACAGCATTTCAGGAAGTTGCCGGTACTGAAATGCTGCAAGTGTGTGAAAGGGCAGAGCCCCAGGAGATGAGGGGGTTTTCCCGGAGCTGCTTGGCTGCTGGAGGTATGTGGCATCGGGGAGCTGGGTGTCCTCAGTGCCCGGCAGGGCTTGGCGGGCCACACACTCAGTCCGGGGAACAGTGTGGCTCTCTGGAGGGGGCTTGAGTGGGCACCAAGTGTGGGGGATTTCAGGGCTCGGTTCGCTACCTGACCAGCGGCGATCCGCTGGGCGGTGGCAGAGGGGAGAGGATCAGGCTGGCCCTGGGGGGCGTGAGGATGGGAATGCAGGCTGTGAACCCCGTGACTTTGGAGGGAAGGGGGAGTGCGGAGAAGGATGCTGAGGAATGGTGAGGCCCATGTCTTCTGATGGGGCAAAGTGGCCAGCCCACCCATTGTCTGGTCTCATGACGTGCCCGCCCATGTCTGTGACCTGACCCCTCAGGTCCTCACCCCCATCTGCTCTGTGCGGTGTCCTGGAATCCCCCCAGGACTGACTTGGCCTGAGAAGATGAACCCCTTCGCCCCCCGCCCACATAGTGGCAGAAGACAAAGGGCCAAGATTCTGGAGTGAGCTGGGGCGGGGTGCTGGAGCGAGTCCATGCCGCATCCTCCTGTGGGCCCGGCCCAGGCCGTCGTCCTGGATTGGTGGCTGTGTGGCCGCTTGAGTGCCTCTCTGCATGCCCGATGGTGTTCAGTGACGCGCGCTCGGAGAGCTGGCGAGTCTTGCTGGAGCCCCGTGCTCGCTCTTCTGTTGTTTCTCTGTGTTATGTTTCTCCTCGTTCTTCTGTCCACTGTCCCCCGGGCTCGGAAGCACGGGAGCAGGTTCCGCCGCTGGGGGTGGCGGAGCCCAGGGACACGGCTCTAGGCCCTTTGCCCTGGGTTTTCCGTCCTCCGTCCCTCTGCTCCCGAGAATGTGGGCGGTCTTCGGTCCTCCTGCTGGACACGTGGCTTCTTCCAGCTTTGGTTTCTGTTTCAAGGGACGTGTGGGGCTCCGTGTGCACAGACGCTGGCTCCTGTTGGAAGGTGAGTCCTCTTCCACACCCTCCAGGGACAGAGGAGGGCAGGGACCCTGCCGCCTGGAGGAGAGCCACAGACGTAGGCATTGCGGGCAAGCTGGTGTTGGTGCGTGAAGCGGGGTCTCCGTGGTACCTGCTGCAGGATGAGACGTTCAGGCCTGTGGCCCCGTGGAGACGCCAGTGAAGAAGAGGTGGACTGTGAGAGCGCGCGTGGCAGGAAGCTGCGCGGCCCCGCGCCCCGCCACTAGTGAGACCCGGAGCGGTCGGAGGGGTTGCTGTGTGTGTGGCAGGGACCGTAACTTTGTTTCTCAGGCTGGTGCAGTGTGGAAGCGACCGGCAAACGTGACCGATCTGGTGAATCTGGCCCAAGGATTTGAATTTAGGAGTGTGTTAACCGTCCCGCGGCCTGAGCCGGGACGCGGACCCCCCAGCAGCGGGGGCCCTTTGCGGTCGCTCGCCTTTCTCCAGAGTCGTCCCCGCGGAGAGTGACCGCGAGTGCCACGCCTGCCGCCAGGTGTGTCACCCCATCTTCAGGGGCCTTGTGCACGAGCAGCACGTGGGATTCCCGCCCGGCCGCCCTCCCCTTCCCCCGGGCTGGGGCATGGACTCGGCGGTCCTGGACGGGAAGCTGCAGGGGTAGGAGGCCCCGCGTGGTGTGCGTTCTGGTTCTGATCAGAGCACGTTGGGTGTTTGTGAAGCTGACTGCTGTCTTCCCCAGAATGCACAGTGGAGGTGCTGGGGTCAGAGGGCAAATAAAGGACAATTCTCCGACATTTGTCATGACAGTCTTCAAATGGGGCAAACGTGAGACGATTTCGTACCGGACACCTGAGATGTTCTCCACCCGGATTCCACTATCACAAAAGCGAAGATATTCCAAAGTTAAATTAGCCCAAGTCATTGGCTTTGTCTCTGTTCACTTAATTACTTTATTTTTTTGACACCGCCTGTGGTGACTGGAAGGGGCGACACGTGGCGTGGAGCTGACACGCCAGCAGAGGGTCCAGCCTGCAGGTCTGTTGGCCCACCTTGTGCCGACCTGTGCAGGCCAGCGGTGGGCGTCTCTTGCCTTCCAGGACCGTGGTGAGGAGGTGCACGGCCCTGACCTTCACGGCCTCGGAGGAGAAGCTTTTGGTGGCCGACAAGTCTGGGGACGTGTACTCCTTTTCGGTGTCCGACCCACAGGGACGCGGCAAGCTTGAGCTTGGGCACCTGTCCATGTTGCTGGATGTGGTACGTGGGTGGTGGGCCGAGGTAAACCTGCTGCAGCCCGCTGGGGCAGCGGCCGGGCGTCCGATGGGGAGGTGAGGCCGGGTCTGTGAGGCCAGCTGTCGGGGTTTGGGCTCGGGAGCAGGAACCGCTCTGCAGATCGTGGGCGGGGCTTTGTGGGAGCGAAGTTCGGGGAGGTGAGGCTGACAGGGTGAGTGTCTTTGGGCCTCTTGGGAGGTGGCTGGGGACTTCTGCATGTGAGGGACAGCGGGTTGTGTGATCAGGTAGAGCAGGCGATTGGGAAGGGCAGTCATCGTCTCAAGGCCTAAGGTTGTCCTCGTGCTTTATGGGCCTCACCCCAGTGTCCTTCCAACCCTGAGCCAGGAGCGGTTTCCCCGAGAGGCCCAGCGAGGCCCACGGGCAGCGGGTGGGAGGTGGAGCTCGGGTGGGACCCGACGAGAGGCCGGGATGACGGCGGAGGGTTCTTGAAGGAAAGCGCCCAGGACTCGGTGACTGGCCGCCCATGGGGACACTTGAAGGAGGAAGGAGAGGGAGGGGCCGGAGGCCGAGGGGTGGGGTAGGGGCAGGGAGGGGCCGCACTGAGTTGGGCACCTGGACGTGGCGGTGGCACCGTGTAGAGCTGGGGACAGGTCCCGGGGTGGGGTGGGTGGGCCAGCTGTGGCTCCCCTCACCGGCAGGTCTGTCCTTTGTGGCCCTCCCGCGTGCAGGCCGTGAGTCCCGATGACTGCTATGTCCTCACCGCCGACCGGGACGAGAAGATCCGGGTCAGCTGGGCTGCGGCGCCGCACAGCATTGAGTCCTTCTGCCTCGGGCACGCAGAGTGAGTTCCCTTCCTGCCCCCCAGGATGAAGCTCGTGCTCGGAGCGCAGGTGGGCCGCTCGGCTTGGGCACCGGAGGTGAAGCTGGGACCACCTGCTCCTTGGCGAGGAGGAGACGGACGGCCTGGCATGTGCAGCACTGCCCGGCGAGGCCCCGTTCGCTGCGGTTCCACCCAGGGGCCGGCAGGACCCCTGCCTCCTCCTCTTCCCTTCCCGTGTGTTTCGGGGAGAGGTTTCCTTGTCGGCACCGAGGTCTCAGAGCCCAGGGCGTGGTCGCCGCACACGGTGGTGGTGGCGCTGCCCACGGGAGCCAGCGTAGCCCGTGGTGTGAGAGGCCTTCACCCCGAGCCCACTGCCTCCCGCCGTAAGCACTCAGCGGTGGTCCCCGCATTGTCCTCCAGCCAAGGGCTTGTTTCCAGAACACTCCTTCCTTGGCGTAGGTATCTGTCAGCGCCAGTGGTGGTGGGCAGCCAGGAGAGGGGTGTGTGCTGGGGGAAGCATACTTCGATGATTTGAGTGGTCCGGGACTGATCACCTCTGAGTCTGGGCGGCGGTCCTCCCTTTATGACCTCTTTTCTGGTGAGTGAGTGCTGTTCCACGATAGAATCTTGACACCTTGCAAGGGAGGCAGCTCTGGGAGCGCCGCTCTTCTCGGGCACGAGGCTAATTACAGCATGTGGAGAGGAGAAGCCCTGCGTTTTGTTAGCTAAAACGTTTAACGCTGCGTTACTGGAGGCAGCGGAACACACTGGAGAGACTTAATTTAATTCTGAGATTGCTTCTGATTCTTTGGATTTGACTGGATTGTAAAGTGACCTCTGAAGGTCGCTGGTGGCCATTTTGTAGCTCCTGATAGCTGATGTGGGCTTTGATTCAGCTGTCCAGTAATCCAGCACCCAGACTTAGGACCTGTGAGCCTCATGGGCCTTCCATGAGGTGACTCACGGGCTCTGTATCGGCTGTCCCTGTGTCAGGGGAATCCTTGGGCCAGCTGGTCACGGGTGTCTCCTGGAGCCCGTGCGCTAGTGGTCCCGTTACCCCCGGAGAGAAGCAGGGAAGGCTGGCACCCTTGCAGGGCTAGAGGCTGGCTCACAGCCGGCAGACTCTGGGGGACTTCTGGGGTCTGCTGGGTGCGGGGCTGCCCTGGGGTAAAGGACAGGAGGTCTGAGTCTGTTTGCAGGCCAGTGTTGCTGCTCGTCCTCCGTCCCTGCTCTGTCCTGCTCGTCTGTCCCTGAGGCTCCTTGTTGTCATGGACCTTCAGGGAAGGTCTCAGGCATGAGTGGGGTGGGGGGGCGGGCGCTGGAGTGAGCAACACAAATGCTCCGGGATCTTTGCACCAGCGTGGCAGGGGCCCACTCCTGCTTGGGGGCTGTCGTGGCTGTTGGGGCCGGGAGGATGACATGGCGTGCTCCTCGCGCTTGCTCAGTGCTGTCTAGCTACATGTGGGAGCCGTGGCCATTTTTGTTGGGGGTCTGGGGTTTGGGAGGGGGGCGGCTTCTCTCTCAGATGACCGGTGGGCCGAGCAGATGCCACAGCAGCGCCCTGGAGCTGGGCTCCCTCTTCACTTCTCTTTTCACTGTAGGTTCGTGAGCCGCATCCTTGTGGTGCCCGACCACCCCGAGCTGCTGTTGTCCTCCTCTGGGGTAAGTGTTTCATTCTGCTGTGTGCACCCGCGGGTGCCTTTCAGCAGGGGAGCCGTGCGGAGGGAAGGGCCCGCCCGCCCCGAGCTCGTCTGTTCCCCGTTCCTTCGGGTGCTTTCACTCGGTGGCTGGCCACTAGATGGGGCTTGTTTTCCGAGTTTTGGAGCAGACTGTGGATGGCTCCTTCTCAGGGCCTTCTGTTGAGGGGCGTGTGTGTATGTGTGTGTGTGTGTGTGTGTGTGAGTGACACACACACTGCGGTGGGGTGTGAGGAATGTGTTCTCAGAGCTGTCACATCTGTACCAGCATCACGAACTCTGTTCTGGCAGTTGATGGGAAGACCCCTTCTGAGTCCCAGGAGACCTGGCTTCCGTGCTGGCTCTTCAGCCTGGCCCTTGGGCAGGGCCCCTGGCCTTGGCGGGGGCTTTGATTGGTAGTGAAAACTTAACGTGTCCTGGCAGTTGGGCCTTGGAGCATCGATAGTTTAGTGATCAGAGACTTGGGGCTAAAGAATAATCTTTAAAAGGATCATTAAGCAGTAGTTTTCGCCAAAGCGAAGGTTTTGAGTTACTGATAGTGTCTCATTTTTTCATGCAGCTCTGTCCTGTCCTCTTGTTTTTCCTGCCCCTTCCTGTTTTATGGGACTCGGGTGCCTGGCAGCGGGGGGGAGCTGCGCGGAAGGCCCCCGGACCTCCTGAGAGGGTTTCTGGGTGGGCACAGCGGCCTCCCTGGCCTGCTGCAGGCGGCCGGCCACTGAGTGTCTGTGCTTCGGCCCCTCTCCCCGCCGGCGTTCCCGCAGCATGTGCTGTCCCGTGTGCCATCCCGCGACCGCAAACCACAGAGGGCGTGTGGCTGGAGCCCCCAGAGTCGATCAGTTTTTGTGGATTTTGCTGTACCTACACCTTGCAGTCTTTTTTTATGATTAAAAAGATATTTAAGGGGCGCCTGGGTGGCTCAGTGGGTTAAAGCCTCTGCCTTCGGCTCAGGTCATGATCCCAGGGTCCTGGGATCGAGCCCCACATCGGGCTCTCTGCTCAGCAGGGAGCCTGCTTCCTCCTCTCTCTTTGTCTGCCTCTCTGTCTACTTGTGATCTCTGTCAAATAAATAAATAAAATCTTTAAGAAAAAATATTTAAGCGCCCAGAAAAGTAGAACAGACACCTTTGATTTTAGCACCAGTTTGGCCGGCGTGGGCATTTTGCTCGTGATCCTGTTTGAAGACGCAGCAGGGCTAGCGCTCAGGCAGCTGGCGGGCCGGGGGGTGCGCTGCCCGCCGCGTGCCCGCACCTGCAGAACGCACTGTCCTTGGCAAGTGGAATTCTGCTGTTCGGCTGGCAGTGGAAGATGGCCGTGGCGCCCAGCGCCTCCGCAAGGTGCGCCCATGGGCCCCGCAGCCGTGTAATGGCCCTGCCTATCCAGAGAACGCGAGCAGTGGAGAAACACGAGCGCGTTTCCCACGAGCTCTCCCGCGTCTCCGTGGTGGGGACGCCGTCTTGCCCATCGTCCCCTTCTTTCCTGGTGGGCTGCACCTCCGGTGGCACGCCCGCCTCCCCTTTCAAGTTGATCCTCTCTGGGTCTGTGTCTCCTGCTGTGTGTGGAGCAGTGCCTCTGAAGGGGGAGGGACGGTGCAGCGTGAGGCTGCTGTCCTGGGTCCTGGAAGTGCCATTAACCCCCAGTGCCTGGTGGGTCGGAGGGCCCAGAGCTGGAGGCGAGAGCTCCTCCCAGGGATTGGAGGGCAGGGGCTGGTGTTTTCTTTAGTTGGTGTCTGTACTGGGCCTGCTCCCCGCTCGGCCTTGAGCAGTCTGCGGCCATTCTGAATTGGGTTCTCTCTGTGGGATCTGTTCTCCCTTCTCTGGATGTTTTTGGGGCCTTCTTGCCCCGTGCTCTGAAGTTGGGGGAGATGGGGGCTGGGCCCTGGACGCCAGCTTGCTGGGTCAGGGCCCCTGTGGTTTAGGGTCCTTGGTCCCAGGAGTTTCCTGAGCACTTCTCCCCCAGTCTGTGTTGTGGGATGTTGGGCTACGTTGGTTGCCTGGTTCGTTTTCTTTCCCTTGGCCTCTCTCTCATGCTCTGCTTCTGCTTCTTGGGACTTTTCCTCAACTCTGTTTTGCCCTGTCCCGTGGGGATTCCATTTTGCTGCTCCTGGTAACTGTTAGGGGCCTTTTCTTTTCTTCACAGTGCCCTCCTCTTGTAGTGCCCTGGTTGTCGGTCCCGACTGCAGGACCTTTGCTCTCCCCGAGCTCACATGTATGTTTCCTTCCCCCTGCGTGCTGTCTGCCTTTTGTGGTGGAAGTTTCCCGTGGATGTCCGGGGGTCGCATTTGTCCATGTGTGATGAGGACAGGGCACTAGCTGGCATGGTGGAGACTGCGTCTGGAGGCCCACGGTGTTGGAGTCGGGCACCCAGGGGCCATCTAGGTCAGCCCTCTTCTGGTGGTTACTTGGCCCAGTCTTCACCTTTCTGGGCGTCAGGCCTGTCCCTGTGCTCCGGGACGTGACTGGGGAGGGCCAGTGGTGTCCCTCAGTGTGGATCTGGTGTCCCTGAGATGGTCTCTTGCTCCCTGGCTCCCGGTTGTGAACCTGTGGCTCTGCCAGCCACAGAGGTGGGGACTCTGGGCGCTCTGACTGCTCCCCCACTGGGTGGCCATGCTGCTGAGGGCCTGCTGGGCCCAGCGTGCTGTGTCGTGGCAACCTGTGGCCTGCGCCTGCCTTCATCTGCTCCCAGGTGGCCTCACGATTGTCTGTCCTTGAGCCTTCGTTCTTTGGAAACATCCTTTCCCGTCCCTGCAGAGGGATGTCGGGGAGGACGTGTTAGTCTGCCACTTCCCTTCCCGGTACTCGTGCTCCTGCCCGGCCCCACGTACCCCGGCTCTTAACGCTCCGGGGGACTCGCTTCCTTTTTTCCCGGGCATTAGGGACCTCTGCGTGTGCATTGCTGTCTCGTTGGTTTGCTCAGAGTCTGGGCTTCCGGTGTGCATGGGCTTGTGCACGCCTGTGGTGCACGGGGTGGGGGCCCTGGGGTACCGGCCGAGTGGCTGAGCCGCTAGGCTCCGCTTCCCTTCCCGCTGTGTCCTGATTGTGCCCGCGGCCTGTCCTGGTGAGATCTGTGACGAGCCGTTGTTAACACAAGTGCTTTCCGGCGTTCATGCCTGTTTTTGGAGCGGTAAGGCTTTCCGTACACGTGCCTGTTTCCTCGTCTTCCCCAACGGACAGTCTCCCGGGTTTCCACCGCTCCCGAACGGGGATGTGGGACAGCTGTCCTGCTCAGCAGCCCTGCCCACGTGTCTCCTGTGCGAACGTGTGACCCTTGAGGCGTCCGTGTATGCGTGTGCACGCGTGTATCTTCCTGGCGCGAGTACAGTGGCTGTGGTCTTTGACGTTCTGCACGTGACCGGCAGCTTGTCTCGTGTCTCTTGCCCCTGCTGTCGTGTGGGGGCACGGGCATTTTGCTGATGATTGGCACAGTTGTCCCTCACCGCAGAACCAGCGGCCTGGGTGCCGCGGGGCGGTGCCGAGGATCGGGAGCCCCGGTCCTTGGAGGCCGTCCTGCCCCCCATGCGCGGGCTGACCTGTCCGTGTTGTGTGCAGGACTGCACCCTGAGGCTCTGGGAGTACCGAAGTGGCCGAGAGCTGCACTGCTGTCACCTGACCAGCCTGCGGGAACCGACGGAGCCGTGGGGTGACAAGGTAACGTCCCGCTTCTGGCTTGGGGTGATTGCAGCTTGTAGGGCGCCTCTCCAGTCACTGGGGTCGGTCCTGTGAACAAGCCCACGTTTGTGTTGGGAACACTTCCTTGCTGTCAACACAGACGCCTTCCAGCTTGGGAGAGATCGCGGACTTCAGATTCTGAAGGTGTCGAGTCCCGTAAGTGGAAAGTAACTTTGATCTCCCCTTACTGTGTTTGAAGGAGCCCGGTATGGAAGTGTCTCCCCCCGGTCCTGCTCGGAAACGGGAAAGACCGTGGTGCCTGAGCAGAGAGCCTGTCAGGGAGCTGAGCACCCTTCCCGCGTCTCTCCCTTCTTGTCTGCTGTGGATTAATTTCATGATCACCCCCTCACCCCTGGGACCCCACACTGGCCAGTGTATCCCCGGGTCAGGTCTCCTGGGGTTTGATTGTGAGGGATCTTCAGGGGAGAATGGGCTGCCTCTTGGGGTGGTCTGCATTCTGTCGTCATGGACTCCCTGCTCTCTGGTGCTTCTGGGCTGGTGCCCTGCACGGGTGAGGTCCAGGCTGGTCACTGGGTGGGGGGTGACCCCACCCATTTTCCTAGAGGTCCCCCTGGGCCTGGCGGGGAGGGAGCATTCCACATCCACGGCTCTCCAGGCCCGTAGAGCCAGCCGTCCTGGTTTCTTGATGACCAGGTTATCTTGGCTATCATCAGGGACTTTTGCACTTTTCTCTGGAGTCCCCTGTGGCCCCCTGCCAGTCTGCAGGAGGCTTGGCCAGAGTTGAGGGCCTGGTCTGCCTCGTTCTCAGGCTGGCTGCTTTCTTTCTTCCCCAAGACTGCTCTGCAGCCGCTGTCCTTACTTGGCCTCAGAAGTGGGCAGGCCAGGCCTGACCATGGGCCAGAGCCTCAAGGATCTTGGGCCTATGGCCACCCAGCCAGGTGGCGCCTGGGTGCCCAGGTCAGCGGACCCTGCTGCTCTGGCTGCCTGCTCATGGCGCCTCCTGCTTGGGCGTCTGGTCCTGGTGCTGTCCCCCCCCCCCCCCCCCCATGGCGCGAGGATGCTTGATTTGTTCTGGTAACTTTTTACACTCGTGGTTTCAGTTAACCTCTTGGTGGGCTCGGATGGTGAGGTTGACTTTAGTCTTTTTAAGAGGCGGGGGAGGGAGCATGCGACGGACAGAGGACCACTAACCTGCAGGGTTCTGACCTCGGGCCCGGGACACGTGGCCTGCATGAGCTGTGGATGGCCCCGTCTCTTGGGCTTCTCACTTCCCTCCTGGGAGCCCATAGGGCATGGCCCCTGCCCCTCCGACTGGGCTTGGTGAGCAGGCCTCTACTCCCACTTCTCCAGGGTGTGTGGACCTTGCACGTGCAGTTGTGTCTTGTTAACGATCCCCTGGGTTCATTGTCATCTCCTGTTCTTGACCAGTTGGCTTCGGAGACGTTGAGGCAAGGCCAGAGCAACAGAGAGGCCTCTGCCATCCGCCGTGGCACATTGCGGTTGTGAAACGGGTTGGCTGCTCAGTCTTTCTTCGGCTGATTTCCAGAAAGTTCCTGGACTGTTTGATTATTTTCCTTCCTTGACCGTAGTGGCACTTGTCAAGCTCTTGCTGTGTCTGATCTCAGTGTGAACAGAACAGTCCCGATTCGGGTCCCTGACGGGCGACCGTGTGGTCACGTTGTTCCTTTCCTTGCAGAGGTTCACGGCGTCCAGGATCGCGTACTGGGGCCAGGAGAGCTGCGTGGCGCTGCTGTGTGACTGGTGGGTGCACTCGCGCACGGACGGCCTTGCTCTGGGGGCCCGCACGCCTGCCGTAGGAGGGAACATGCCGGCCGCTGGGCCGTCTCCTCAGTGGGAGGCTTCACACACTTTTATTCATACAACCTGTCCCCGCAGCGAGTTTTACTTCGGGACTCGGGCCAGTGCCCGACGGAGTGGGTTCCTTTCCTTAGGGTGGAGAGGCACGCTTTCCCTTGCTGTTTAAACTCACTGGTCTCTGGCTGGGCTTGGTGCGTGGTAAAGTCACACCTTTGTCAGCGCCACCCGAGGGCTGGTCCCATTAGAGCCCTCAGCCCTGACCTAGGGCGGCTCGCAGTGGGACCCGTGCTAGGGCTCTCGGTGCCGTGGAGGAGGATTTCAGGAGCACGTGACCCCCCAAGCCCCCATGGTGGGTTCTGTTCCTGTGCTTGGGAGGGACCCTGTGTTTCTACACGGCTCGTTTGTCCTCACAGCAAGCCTGCAGTGGGCATCTTTGTTTTAAAACAAGGCCGCAGGGGCGCCTGGGTGGCTCATGGGTTAAAGCCTCTGCCTTCGGCTCAGGTCATGATCCCGGGGCCTTAGGATCGAGCCCCGCATCAGGCTCTGCTCGGCAGGGAACCTGCTTCCCTTCCTCTCTCTCTGCCTGCCTGCTTATTTGTGATCTCTGTCTGTCAAATAAAAAAAAAACAAGGTTGCAGGTTAGAGCCAGGTGGGGCCTGGGCCCAGCAGGTGGCTGCTACAGGTGCCCTCGGCTGCTGCAGGTGGGACAGCCCCCTTCCCCACGACTTATTCCTTTGTCCTGTACTGGTTCCGTCACAGCAGGACCAGCTAACCCCGAGCTCCCTGACTTAGTCTTCTGTTACCTCTCAGTTCCGGGGGCTTGTGGGCTGGGAAGTGGCTCGGCTGAGTGTTTCTGGCCGAGTCTCTCATAAGCTGCGAGTCAAGATGCCGGCAGTGGGTGGTGGCTGGGTCTTGTGATCTGGGCACAGTGCTGAGCTGCTGTCCGTTGTCCCATCCTACCCACGTGGGCCCTGTCATAGTTGTAATCTTCTTTCTCTCCTCCTTTGCGGAAAGCATTCCCGTGGTCTACATCTTCCAGCTCGATGCCCACAGACAGCAGCTGGCTCACAGACAGCAGCTGGCTTTCCAGCACAGAGTGTGGGACGTTGCTTTCGAGGAGGGCCAGGGACTGTGGGTCCTGCAGGACTGCCAGGAAACCCCCCTTGTGCTCTGCAGGCCCGTGGACGGCCGGTGGCAGGTGAGACGCCCCTGTGGTTGAGGTGGGGGTGTGACAGCTGTGCCCGCCTCCAGCTTGATCATGTCTTGGTGCTGGGGGCTGCGTCCTCGTGGGCATAGTTGTTTCTTGTGATTGTCCTGGTCACGAGTCTCCTTAGTGGAGAAGCCAGCAGTTGGTGGGATTTGGCTGTATGTCCTTGATGTTGGCAGGCTTAGCGTGGCCTTGTATCTGGGGCATAGAATCAGGAGTAGAGAAAGGCATGTGGGCCGTGGGCTGAGTGAGCCTCTCCTCCCTGGAGACGTGTGAGCCTTACCCCTTCTCTGAGCTGGCCCGCCCGTCTGTAAAGCGGGGCCGTCTCCTGCCTGTGCGGGGTCTCCTAGGACACTGGAGGGAGGGATCCGATAAAGCCCGCCAGAGCGCTGTGCAGACAGTCCCTCCTTTCTTTACCAGAGCTTGCTTGACTGAGGCTTTGGAGATGCCCCTGAACCTTTTGGGTATTTTCGTCTAAAAAGTAGTGGCGGATAGAATGCCACTAGCTGGCGTGTGTCGCCTGCTGGGCTCCTCAGGGTCATGAGTGACGAGCAAGGGTGTGGGACGCCGATAGCCCACGCATCCTGGGTCTTGTCGAGACGCCATGTGGTGACTGCTGTGTCTGTTGTGCCAGCCTGGCTGGCCGGCTTTGCCTGCTGCTCCCGAGGGCCCAGGCGCCTGGACCGCGGCCGGCAGGTGTGTGCCTCTGCGCCCTCACTGGGGCGGCAGTCCTGCGTCTTTCCGGTAAATGCCTTCCGTTTGTGTTCTCAGGCTGTTCCCGAAAATGCCGCCTTAAAGAAGGTCTCCGCCCATCTTCAGGGGAACTGGGCCATGCTGGAAGGTGAGTGCGTGGGCACGGCCTGTTTTCCGGGAGGATGTCCAGAGTTGGCCGTGGACAGGGCCAGCTTACAGAATAGTAGACGCAGCAGGAAGCCACTTCTGTGGGTGCTAGTCCAGGATGTGTGGCATACGCTCGTGTCGCTGTCTAGAAGGCCGGCAGCTGGTTGGGGCACCGAGGAGCTGGCCCATGCCCTCGCGTCAGGGCAGTCCGTGTCAGGATGATTGAGCTGCATGGGGACCGGGGTCAGGGTTGGAGTGCCACCCACCTCTGCCTTTGGGGCCATGCAGTGTAGGTCCCCTGGGAGGAGCCGGTACTCGGTGGGCCTCTGGACGCAGTGGCCGGGCAGCTCATGGGCCCTGACTTTTGGCTCTGGGCAGCCACAGTGTATGGTTCCTAGCCACAAAGTCAGGTGTGGGGACCATCAGTGGACTGCCTGTGGGTGTCTAGGGCCCAGGGTGGGTCCCAGTAGGAACACCAGGCTGAGGGAAGAGGAGAGGCCATGGTGGGAGGGCGATGCCCCTTCCTTGTGGGACCACAGTCCTCGAGGAGAGTGGCCAGGTGATCGGAGCCTCGTGTCCTGGTCAGCAGAAGGGCCCGTGGTGAGCACCATGTGCTGCCCTCCCATAGTCCTGTCTGAGAATGTTAGAGCGGTGAGACCTCCCTCCTTTTTTTTTTTTTTCCCTTAAGAGACTATTTATTGGAGCGTGTGGGTGAGTAAGCACAGAGAGCATGAGCTGGGAGGCAGAGGGAGAAGCAGGCTCTTCTCTGAGCAGGGAGCCCTGGGGCTCAAGCCCAGGACCCCAGGACTATGACCCGAGCTGAGGGCAGATGCCCAGCTAGCTGAGCCACCAGGCGCCCCGACTTTCCTCCATTTGTTTTCATGGAGGAAGGCGAACCTGTAGTTACAAGCCTCCAGAGACCCAGCGATGTTTTTTTTTTTTTTTAAGTTTTTAAGAGTTTTTATATTTATTTGACAGAGACACAGTGAGAGAGGGAACACAAGCAGAGGGAGCAGGAGAGGGAGAAGCAGGTTTCCTGCTGAGCAGGGAGCCCAGTGCGGGCTTGATCCCAGAATCCTGGGATCATGACCTGATCTGAAGGCAGATGCTTAGTGACTGAGCCCCCCAGGTGCCCCCCTGTGGTGCTTTTCTTGGGCAGAGACCTGAAGCGACTGTCAGAAGGATGACTGGTCACCCAGCATTGGGAGTCAGACGCTTTCTTTTTAGTAAAGGAACTACTGTCTAGAAGACATCTTTCAAATTATTCCCCAGGGAGAAGGCAGAGTTCCTTGGAACTCGAGAGATTCGGACGTAAATTCCGTTTCTGTTGACAAGTAGCGGTGATCTCAATGTCTTGTTGAAGGCATTCTCGTGGTGATTTGTTGGTTCTGGGTCCCAGGGTAGCTTCCATCCTTGCTTTTAGGGTGAAAGTCCCCGGGCAGTGACAGGGCTCCATCCTCCCCCGCCCGGTGCGCGTTTGCTTCAGCAACACTGATGAATGGACCTGTGTTAGGACTGCGTGGGGGACACGAGCGAGCCTGCTTCCCGCGGGCATATGTTGTCCTCCCTGCTGGGGCCAGGGGCCAGCACATCCTGCTGTGGCTCACCCGGCAGGGCTGGCCCAGGACGGGCTTTGCTCCCCTGAGTTTCTGCAGATAGAACAGCCTATTGGCCGTGCAGGGGTGGGGGAAGGTGCGAGGGGAGAGAGCACGGGGAAGGCGGGCCAGCTGGGCTTGAAAGTCACAGGAAGGGTAGGGACGGCGGAGCGAGTGGGGAGGTCACTGTGCAGGGTACAAGCATGGACATTGCCAGCGGTCCCTGTGGAGTTTCTGGCCAGGCTGAGGTCTACCCCGTGGGGCTGGTCTGTGGTCTTTATGCCCCTGAATCTTGATACTTAGATCAGTCCGCACCTGTCATGTTGCTGTGGGGTGAGTAACCTGCCCTCGGTGGGTGAAAACACCACTTTCTGTCTCACGGTGCGTGTGGGTCCTGAAGCTTGGTGGTCCCGGCGCCCGCCCGAGAGGACTGCGTTCCCAGGGGTGGGGTCTGATGCCGGGCACCCGAGCGGAGGTTGGCAGCGTCCTGGTCCCTGCAGGCTGCTGTGCTGAGGGCCTCAGTCCCCAGCACAGGGGCCCTCGTGGGGCAGCTGACGGCATGGTGGCAGCCCTCGTGCCTCATCTCCCAGCAGTGACCCGGCTTTTGTGTCCAGCTGGCATGGCCGCCAGGAGACGGGGGGTGCCTTGGAGCAGGCGCTGCCGGCCCACGCCACGTCCCGGGTTGGTCCCACCGCGGCGAGGCCTCGCGGGCACAGTTCTCCCCGTCCCACCTGCTGTCTGTTCTCGTTTCTCCTGCACAGGCGTGGCTGGCGTGGACGTGGGCTTCAGTGGTCTCTACAAGGCCACCTTTGACAACGTGGCTGCCTACCTGAGGAAGAAGGAAGAGAGGCTGCAGAAGCGGCGGCAGAACCCGGCCCCGGGGCCCAACGGGCAGACCAAGAAGATGAAGCCAGAGGAGGCGTCCCTGAGGTGCTCGTCCTAGTCACCCCGCCTCGGCGCCCCTTCCTGCCGGCGGCTCCTCCGGGAAGCAAAGGGGCAGCGTCATTCCCGACCCACGCTAGGTGACCGTCCCCTCTGCACCAGCTCGGTGCACACGGGCCGTCCCAGAGAGCTGGTGGGTGTCCTGGGCTCTAGAAGGTTCTGTCGCTGTGCAGGGGCTCCTCTGCCTGGAGTCTCAGGCACCCTCGGCTGAAGGGAGGCTGTGCCGCGGGTGAGCCCGCTGGAGAGCTCCGAGCGGTGCCGGTGCTGTTGCTTCCTGCTGGAGGCGCTCGGACCCCGCAGCGTGGCGGTGGTGGTGTGGCGCTCTTCCCGGACGCCCGACACGTTTGCCTCCGGGGGTCCACGTGTCAGACGTGTTCGCGGCAGCATGATGGACAGTCTGCCCCCGTGTCCCCCTCTTGATGGTGCCCGCGCTGCCCGGCACAGGGGCCGCTGGCCTCGTGGGGGTGGAGGACCCCGGCCCTCCGTCGGCACCTGTGTTGGGTTCCCGCGTGGCGCCCGCTCAGGGAGCGCAGCCGCGGCCCTGTCGCGGGCTCAAGGGGAACACAGGGCACGGACTCGGCTGCTCTCGGGGTGTGCGAGGACCCAGGAGCCCTGGCTGGAACTGTTCTCCAGGGAAACGGTGGAGGCCGGCGAGCGCGTGTGTGATTTCCCTGTGAGCTCTGTGCACGCGACACACAGACCGGGGGTGTCCCCTGGATTCTGATCACCGATCAATAAAGATGAGCTTTTTGCAGCTTCTGGAAATGTGTGGCAGCGACCTGTGGAACCGATTTCCAAGTACAGTGAGCAAAACCACTTTTGACGCGTGAACCGCTTGCAACTGAAATGCTGGGCCCTGACGCGAGGAAGCGCTTTTGGGTGGTTGGGCTCTGCGGACGCTGCTGCTTTGCGCACCAGCTTTTAGCCGCTTCCCACCTGCTCTCAGATACGGGAGAACCCATGTGTCCGCGAGGGCTCTGGGGACGGGCTTTTGGGTTACTAGAAACAGGTGGTTCTGTGTGTCAGAAGCTGGAACGCTTCAGCTTTTCCCCAAGTGCCTTGCTTTGCTCCGCATGCGGATGCCGGGACAGGGCTGTGTGTGAGCTGCTCAGGGCCCCTCCGACAAGGGCAGAAGTATTTTGTTCAGGGGGCACAGGGCCCGTGCCTGGGACAGGACTGGGGGGCCGGGGCCGGGGTCCTCCTGGAGGAACCTCGTTAGCACTGCGCTGGGCGCGGGCACTGTTCTCACTGACTGCTTTGGGATTCTTGGTTTTAGGAGAAATTTAGGTTCGGTCTCTTTGCTGTCTTGTAACGTGGCCTGCAGGCCACGGGCTGCCGCTGCCTGTGTGTGTAGGACCTGTGACCTCGGAGTGGCTTTCCTGTTTCTGTGTGGTTGAGAACAAGAGAAACAGCATTTCACGGCGTGTGAAAATCTATGCGATTCCAATCCCAGCTTCCTCAAATAGCGTTTCGTTGGGGCACAGCCGGCCTGCTCGTTAGGCACGGGCTCCGCCTGTGCCGGGCTCCAGCGGCAGACGGCCCGGTCGCACAGACGCCAGGTGGCCGGCAGAGCCCGCCGTACTATGAGCTAGCTCTCCCGGAGGGCTTCGTTGGTCCTTCCTTAAAGTCCCTTTTAAATCTGTGTAGTTTTAAAGCGAACTGGTTCGTTTCTTCAAAAACGGAACAAACCCTGTTCTGTGTTCGTGTCAGCCTTCCCTCTCACTGAACAGTCATCGTGCTCCCCGTGGGCCGGTGCCTTGGAGACGGGTCAGGTGGGGAGGGGCCCCGGGTCGCCGGGCCAGAGCTGGAGGCTGTGTGACTCAGGTCCCCAGCTCCTGACGGGGAGACTCCGAGTTGCCTGTCCGGCTGACGCCATGCCGGGCAGCCGGGCAGGATCAGGATGGGGTTGGGGGACCACGGCCGTCACCGTCTTTCCCGTGGTCGCTTTCAAATGGCCTTGATTCTTGTCACGTCACACGTGCACGTGGCCGAGACCGAACGCTCCCGGCCAGCGGCTTGTGACGGAGACCCGCTCTGCGCCCCTGGTCCCCCCTTCTCCCAGCTGCTGCTGTGGCTCAGTTCTTGTGCTCAACTTGCCGCGGCCCGTGTCCTCCGCGAGCCTCGGTGCCGCCGACAGCGGTGATCGCGCCAGCCGGTGGGTCGCGCTCCGTGGGCGCAGTCGGGTGTCTCTGTCCCCTGTCCCAGCACGTGCTGACTCGGGCTCTGGAGGCGGGCGGGGGCAGAAGGAGGGAGCACAGGGCCCTTTCTGCCGCGGCAGCGTCCCCGGGGGCTGCACCCCTTGGGGCAGAAGTGGTCTCCTGGTCCCGAAACCCTGCCGACGCCTCTGGCACGAGGCCCCCCGTAAGGTGAGGGAGCCGTGTTCCCGGGAGCCCTGCTGGGAGCCAACTAGTCCGTACCCGGGGGCCCCCGGTTGCTCAGTCTGAGCTCCCACCGTGGTGGCCGCGTGTGCTGTTGGGGGTGTCTGTGGTTCCGCCTGCTGTGGGGGCCGGGGCCGAGCTTCCTCACACACCTCTTTAGTGGTGTTCCCCTCCCGTTTTCCGTTCTTTCTTAGTTTTTGTGTGTTTTACAGTTTGGGGAGATTCCTTGGGTTTGTTCCAATTCATTTAGTTTAAAAGATTTTATTTTTAAGTGATCTCCGTGCTCAGCGTGGGGCTCAAACTTGAAACTCTGAGATCAAGAGTCACACGCTCCACCAACAGAGACAGCCAGGTGCCCCCAGCTCATTTACTGATTTAAAAAGTCTCGTCGCGGGGCGCTTGGGCGGTTCCCTCTGTTGGTTAAGCGTCCAACTCCATTTTGGCTCCTGTCATGATCTCAGCGCCACGAGATCGAGCCCCGTGTTGGGGTCTGTGCTCAGTGGCGGGTCTGTTTGGGATTCTCTCTCCCCCTGTCCCCGGCCCCTGGAACCGCAGGCACACGCACACTCGCTCTCTTCCTCTAAAATAAATGAATAAAAGCTTTTAAAGAAAATCAGGTTGTCCTGTTTCTTAATCCTCAGCATGTTGTCCGTGTGTCTTCTGATTCAGCTCCGGCTGGAGGTTCCCATAGAATGCGCCCCAGACGGTCCCCCGCTGAACGCACGTGTGTGCCGGGCCCACCAGACACAGCTGAGGGGCACCTCTGACCCAGGCCGGGCCAGCAGACGGCTTGCCTTGTCTTGCTTCGGGCCGTCCTGGCCCAGCCCTTCTGGTGACCGTCCCCTGCCCTGTGGCATCGGGTTATAGACCGTTCGCACTCCCCTTGCCGCGCAGCGTGCCCCCAGCGGCGTGTCCGTTCTCTCACTGGGGTTTTGAATAGTTTCCGGATTCTGGCTGCGACGAGCCTTCCGGCCCTTGTCGCTGGGAACCTGCGTGAACGTTGGGGGTGGGTGTGTGCGCAGGAGACCCTCGGCTCGTAGTTTGGCAGGTGTTAGGCCTCGATGGTCCCTGCCTGGCCTTGTCGCTTACCCCCGCCCGGCACCGCCGCGGGCTGTGATGTTCGTGCTCTCCGCCCGCAGCGTCTGGGCCGTGTGGGTGTTTTGCGAAGGCACCAACGCGGGTTTCTTGGTGTGATCCCGCTGTGGTCTCGGCGTACTTGACAGCAGTTGGGCCGCGGGTGCCGCACGGGCCGCTGGTTCCCGCTGCGTGACGAGAGCGCGTCCGTGGTGTCAGTACTCCGGTGGCGTGGCTGCGCCCGGCTGCTCATGGCCTCGGCTGTCCTCCGCTGGGAGAACCCTGGCCTCACGTCCGCGTTCTGTCGCTTACTGAAGTCCGTCATTCAGTGTGGCTGTGTCGGGTTTTCTGTGTCCGACTGCGCTTTGCCTCGCGCGTTTAAAAATTCTGACATTCGTGCCTCCTCACCGAGGACTGTGGCGTCATCTTACTGGGTGACCTCGTCCCGTCTCTGACGTGTCCCTTTCCGTCCCTGGGGCGTCTCGTTCTCAGGTGCGGAGACTGATGCTCGCACGGACGCTGCCCTTTTCTTCAGTGAGCGTTGGTGGCACCTCTTGCCTCAGATGTGCCGGTTTGTATTTCAAGTGGTTTGTTGGGGCGCCTGGTGGCTCAGCCGGTTAAGCGTGTGACTTCCGCTCAGGTCATGATCCCAGGGTGCTGGGATCGAGCCCCGCGTTGGGCTCCCTGCTCAGAGAGAAGTCTGCTTCCCCCCTACTCTCCCCATGCTCTCTCTCTCTCGCTTACACACTCTCTCTCTGGAATAAATAAAATCCTTAAAAATAAAGTTGGTTTGTTGCAAATATGTTTTTGTGTGCAAAATTATTTGAGTGCAGATACGACGGGAGCCACGTAACTAATTTAGGAATTTCTGGTAGTCACCCCGAAAAGTTTCTAAAAAGCAGATGACATGAATTTTGAGAACAGAGCTTATTTCTCCAAGCGCAGCAAAAATACGTCAGTGTGGGCTCTGTATAATTACTCCTGAACTCTTTATTTTGTTTTTGTTTTTTTAATTTTTTTAAAGACTTTATTTATTTACTTATTAGAGAGAACGAGCTCAGACAGAGAGGCAGGCAGAGGCAGAGGGAGAAGCAGGCTCCCCGCCGAGCAAGGAGCCCGATGTGGGACTCGATCCCAGGACGCTGGGATCATGACTTGAGCCGAAGGCAGCTGCTTAACCAACTGAGCCACCCAGCGTCCCTATTTTCTGTTTTTAATCCTACTTGTCGGCCGTCTCGTGTGTATTTTATGTTCCAGCGGTGGCGAGCCGCGGCGGCGGCCCGCATGGCCGGTGTGTTCCAAGGGGACGTGGGCCGTTGATGTGCAGTTAACGTTCCCTGCTGTGGAGTCTGCTGTCATCTTGTCACTTGGTGTCTTCTTGTCCCGTGTGCTCTGTCCCCTTCCCCCGCTTTCCCAGCTTCCTTGGGTATGAATCAAATAGTTCCTTAATGTCCCACTTACTGGTCCCTTGTTTATTAGCTGTAGGTTGGTTTTCTCCTTTCAGTTGGTAACGTTGGCATATGCAGCTTCCACTTCTCACGGCCTTCCTGGCCCTGGGCCACCTGCGCGGAGCGGGGAGCCTCTTGATACACACTCTGTGCCGCTTTCCCCTCCTGTTCTCACACTGTCGTAGTTGTGTGGCAGGCCCACTGGCCAGGGTGGCGCTCGGCCGGCGTCCAGGCCCCAGACCGGGGAGACCCCCCCCACCGACAGAGGAGGGACGCCCGGGCCCCGGCTGCCCAGATGGTGTGCTCCGTGCCCTTTGGGACGGCCCAGGTATGTAGCACCCGCTTCCCTCCGGCGGTCTGGAGTTTTCGGGTGGCGGCCGAGGCCCAGTGAAGATGCCGGGCACCGGGTCTCACGCACGTCTCTGGCCATGACCCTTCATGCTTCCCACCTCTCTCTTGGTACAAAGCGCATCCTGTGTCCCTGGGAAAGGACCTTCGTCCCTGGGAAAGGACCCCCGTCAGCGGTGCTGCGTGTCCCCAGACATCATCTCGTGTGACTTTTCCCTGTGCTGACTGTGCTCTGTGTCCTTTCTCTGTGGTCAGTCCCAGCCACGAATGTGATGACGGGCGGGGCCCTGGGGTCCTCCTGGGGAATCACCAGACCGGGACGTGTTTCAGGGACCCGGAGAGCATCGTCACACACTCACTGCAAGTGTAAAGTCTGCAGTACGTTCTAATTGTTTATGCTCCGTCCCTGTCCCTGTTCCCTATGGCAGGTGGGCTCATGGCAGCTGTTTGAGATAATTGAAATTGAGAGTCGAAATTCCTTTCGTCAGCCACACCAGGTGTCTCCTGTGCCTGGCAGCCCGGTGCGGCGGGGCCCACCACGCTGGGCAGCCCGGGGAGGGCGCTGGTCCTGTTGGAGGAAGTGCTCCTGGACGGCAGCGTCGCGTGGGCCCCCACACGTGCGGTTTCCAGTGCCCCTCGTTGCTTTGTGCGGGTCCATTTCACGCAGCTCGCCGGCTAAGGAGTCCTCCTAAAAAAACAGAAACCAACTCTATCTCACCTCCACTTTATTTTTATTTTCTTTACTTGAGAGAGCACGCAGGAGCAGGGGGAGACAGAGAGGGGGAAGCAGGCTCCCCGCGGAGCAGAGAGCCCGATGCGGGACTCCATCCCAGGCCCCCGAGACCGTGACCCGAGCCAGAGGCAGACCCCCAACCAACAGAGCTACCCAGGCGTCCTTCACCTCAGCTCAGCTCTAAAAATCTTTTTATTTTGAGATAATCGTGCCTTAACATGCCACTGTTAGATTAAGAAATCCAGGGGGGCCCATCTTCTGTCCCCGTTTCCCCCAGTCGAGGCCCAGCCAGGCGGTGGCCGTGGGCACGACCTCTCATCCCCGCTTGGTTTCCCGGGTCCTGCACGTGTCCCTCCGTGCGGCGTATGCGCTCTGCGGTGTTCCCGCACGCGGGGGTTCGTGTGCTCACCTCATTCGGGGTACGGCAGCAACTTCCGTCCCCCGGGTCCCCTGTGCTGACCTCTGTCGCCGTCGCGCCCCCCGCCTGCCCTGCCCTACTGGGCGGTCCTCCGTGTCCATCCCCTCTTTTCAGGGCCTGGATCTGGGTGGGACCGTGCAGCGTGCGAGCTTCTGCGATCGGCGTCTGTCCATCACTGAAGTCCCCTGAGGCTCGTGCGGGGCGCGGGTTCCGTGGGCCGTCGGCTCTCCCTCCGGGGGCTCCTGCGTGCCTGTGTCTGGCGGGGGCCCGTGGGCAGCAGGTGCTCCCTGCGCCCCTTTCCCGCAGAGCGGCTGTGTTTCCCGGCGGGGGCATGTGTGCGTGCGAACGTGGGTCTGTTTCCCCGGGATGAACCCCAGAGTGGAACCGCGGGCTGTTTCAAAGTCACACGTGGCTCTGTCAGTGCCACGCTGTGTCCCTGAATGGCCGCACCATTTGGTGTCCCTCCCGCCTGTGTGCGGCTGACCCAGTTTCTCTGCTTCACCGGCGCTGGGCGTGTCCCCATTTTTAATTTTAGCTGATGGCGTGTCGTGTCACCTCGCCACGGTTCTAATTTTCACGGCCCCGGTGGCGGCGGTGCCGACCATCTGTGGCCGAGCTTGGGTGTCCGTTGGGCGTCCTCAGGGCGGCGTCTGTTCGCGGTGCGTGTCGTTTTATCTCTTTCTTTTTTTAAATGTTTGATTTAAATTCTGTTGAGTGACTCGCTGCGGGGTAGAGTTTTGTGATTCATCAGCCCCACGTAACACGCGGGCTCGTTCCGTCGTGGTCCCTCCTCACCCCCCGTGCTGTCGTTTTCTTGCTGAGTCGTGTGAGTCCATTAGCGAAAAGGTCTTTGCCGGATACGTGGTTTGCCGACGTCCTCCCCGCCGTCAGATTGGCCTTTTCCTCTTCGCAGAGCGAACACGTGGAGATTTCCTGTGCCCCAGTTTATCTGGTTTTCCTTTGGTGGGCGGCGTTTTTGGCAGCAAGTCCAGCTCTGCCGAGACTTAGATCCTACAAGCTTTCTCCTTGGAATCTTCTAGAAGTTTTGTGATTTTACATTCTATGTGTAAGTCCCTGACCCATCACGAGTCCACTTTTATGGACGTCCACCTGCCTGGCGCCGTGTATCGGGAGGGCTGTTGCCTGCTTCCGTGGCCTTCACTGGGGACAGAATCAGTGGCTTTCCTTGGAGAGGTGGATAGTTTAAGAAACATCTCGATGGCAGTGTTGCTGCCTTATTTCCCGGATTGTAGTCGCTCTGGTGCCCTGATTGCCTCACCCAGTTACTGATGCGTTGCCTGCAGGCCCTGAGTGTCCTGCTTTGCCCAGCTCTGTGACGCCCAGCTGGCCTCTGTAGAGTCCTTTTTTGTTTCTTGGCATGATGGCAGATGTCAGTAGAGAGAGCCGGGGGTTCAGTGCCAGAGGACAGGCTGCTGCGCTGGGGTCAGGTGCTTCCTTCCCAGGCTCCTGGGGTGTCTGCCTGGCAGAGCCAGGGGGATGCTCTACGACACACAGGCAGTGGGTGGCTTCCTGGTGGCTCTGTGTGGCTCCTCCGTGAGAGGCTTCCGGCATGTGTCCTGGCACCCTCAGCTCCCAGGGGGGTGCCCCGGTGGGCGGCTTCCCAAGTCTTGGGGTACCCCAGCAGGAGCTTTCTGCTCGCTGGCCCTGGTCTCCCGTCCCCAGCAGATTCTCCTGTGCCCCGGTCGGTGCATCCTAGCTGCGCCTTCCGGCAAGGCTCCCTTGGTGGGATGCTGGAACTCTGACCAAGGCCTGGTGCTTCTCCTGGTCTGTTCCTTCAAGGACCTTCTGTTACAGTCCTGGAGGTGGTGGCTGCTCCCAGACCTCATGTTCCTGTCCGCTCTGCAGTTGGTTTGCACTGCAGGGGATAACCTGTTACTGTTCAGTCGTCTTTATATACATATATATTTTTCTTCAGATTATTTGTGTGGTTTCTACCTCTTGACTGATACACATTCTTTTTTTTTTGGACATTAATGAAAATGCATCTTTTTTTCTTTTTCGTGGCTGCTTTTTTTTTTTTTTTTAAGATTTTATTTATTTATCCGACAGAGAGAGATCACAAGTAGGCAGAGAGGCAGAGAGAGAGAGGAGGAAGCAGACTGTCCACAGAGCAGAGAGCCCGATGTGGGGCTCGATCCCACGACCCTGGGATCATGACCCGAGCCGAAGGCAGCGGCTTTAACCCACTGAGCCAACCAGGCGCCCCTTCATGGCTGCTTTTAAGGCTTTCCTCGTCATCAGTGGTTTTCTGCTAATCAGCTTTGGGGAGGGTATTTATCCTGTTTATGGCTTGGTGACTTTTTAGAACTGTGGATTTGCAGTTTTTATCAAATTTGGGGATTCCAGCTTTTAGTCCTCAAATATCTCCCTTTCCCCACCTTGTGCCATCTGCAATTTGGGTTCCTACGTTTCAGACTGCTCGGTGTGCACACACCCCAGTCAGCAAGCTCAGGTCCTCTGCTTCAGGCTGTTTTCTGTTTGTGCCTCCTTTTAGGTACATTCTGTTTCTACACCTTCAGGTTCCCTGATCTTTTCTCCTGTGGCATCTCCGCTCCCGAGTGTTTTCTGTATTAGATACTGTGACTTTGCTGCACGCCCGGCAGGCTTAGCCAGTGGAGTGGATGCCTCTTGGTCCCAGGGTTGTGAGTTTGAGCCCACGTTGGGGGCAGAGATTACTTAAAAATAAAATCTTCAAAAAAAGAAAAAGATACTGTAATTTTCATCTTTGTAAGTTTTCTTTTGCTTTTTGTTACTATCTTTTCATTTATTTAATTTTTTTATTTTGCTTTTTAAAAAATGTTTTCCGGGGTGCTTGGGTGGCTCAGTGGGTTAAGCCTTTGCTTTCGGCTCAGGTCATGATCTTAGGGTCCTGGGATCGAGTCCCATATCAGGATCTCTGCTCAGCAGGGAGCCTGCTTCCTCCTCTCTCTCTGCCTGACTCTCTGCCTACTTTTGATCTCTGTTTGTCAGATAAATAAATAAAATCTTTTAAAAAAATGTTTGCCATTTCTCTTCTTGTGCTCATTAAAAGAAAAATTCGTTGAACACTGGGGCCCGTTTAGAATAATTGTTTTACTTTTCTCCTAATTCCGTTGTGTTTGTTGCTTTGGAGTCTGCTCCTGTTGACTGTTTATCTTCTGCCTGTAGGATGCCTTCTTCAGCGACTGAGCATCTTTTTTTTTTTTTTAAGATTTTATTTATTAGAGAGATGGAAAGAGATCACAAGTAGGCAGAGAGGCAGGCAGAGAGGAGGAAGCAGGCTCCCCACTGAGCAGAGAGCCCGATGTGGGGCTTGATCCCAGGACCCTGAGACCATGACCTGAACCGAAGGCAGAGGCTTAACCCTCTGAGCCCCCCAGGTGCCCGTCGACTGAGCATATTTGCAGAGTTTCCGACTGTTCTGTTCCTTCAGAGAACGGTTCCTTGGCTCTCGCAGGAACACGTCAACATTTGTTTGAGCCCCGGAGGGCGGCTCTGGAGCTATCCCACCTCTGGGGTGCTGTCCACCTGCGAGTTCAGGGAAGTCCACTCACTGGCTGGAGGGGACACATGTGATTCCCGGGTCTGGGGATTGTCCTTCATCAAAACCCACTTTCCCAGGCCTCTGGGGAGTGCAGTCGTGTGTGAGGGCCCCCTTCTCAGTCGCCCTGGCCCAGCTCGAGCTGCCTCGCCTGAGTTCCAGTCTCCCCCTCGACTCGGGAGCTTGTCACTCTGCCTGTGCCGCAGTCAGCGAGTCACTTCTAGGCGCATATCCTCGAGGATGTAGCCTTTTGTGGGAACTGGAGGGCCCACGCTCGTCTAGTTGGTGATGATGGGAGTGCGGTGGTTCAGGGCCGTGTGCTCCCTGTGGTGAGAGGCAGACGTCTTTACTGCAGTTTTAACTTAGATTTATCTGGGGTGAGTGATGTAGAGCGTCTTTATTTGATGTAAATTATCTTTGCCCAGCTGTTCTTTGGTGTTTATGGGGGATAGTGGGGGACTGATTTCAAAGTGATTTTTCTGGCCTTTCCTCTGTTGAATGGATTGCAGATGTTTTCCAATTTTCCTTTTGGCTTTATTTTTCTTAAGATTTTATTCATTCATTTGACAGAGAAAGAGAGCACAAGCAGGGGGAGCAGCAGGCGGCAGGAGTGTGGGGAGAAGCAGACTCCCCACTGAGCAGGGAGCCCGATGCGGGGCTCGATCCCAGGACCCCAGGATCATGGCCTGAGCTGAAGGCAGCCACTAGCCGACTGCACCAGCCAGGTGACCTCCTTTTGGCTTTTTAGATGTTGTTTGCTTTTTAGTACAGATATATATATATATATATATATATATATATATATTTTTTTTTTTTTTTTTTTTTTTGTAGCCAGATTTATTCATTTTTTCATTTATGGTTTCTGGGTGTCGTACCGTATTTAGCAAGGTTTTCCCCCCCGTGTACCTTTGAGAGAGTCTGTTTAGGAAGGGGAGATGGCAGTGTGGGCCGGAGGGCAGAACCAGCACCCCTGCCATGGTGTGGGCACGGGGGTCCGAGAGCCGGGTCAGAAGCTGTCATATCAGAAGCTGTTCCGTTTCCCCCCCAAGCCTGGCTTTTCACTGTGAAATGGAAGCAGAGTGGCACTTTCGAGGATTTTCAGTGGGGTTTGCCAGTTTTTGAAGCAGAAAATTAGAAGTCCTACATTTGGCATTATGCTTTGGTGGTTCCAATTTCGTGACAAAGAAATGAAAAAAACTAGAATAATAAAGCTGTTTTCATGGCTTCTCTGGGTTTTGCTTTTTTGGCTGGTTTGCTGGGCACGGGAAGCTGTGTGCAGGGGAGCGCACACGCCAGGGGTCCTGGGAGGCCTGCAGGGGCAGGAATCTGCACCCCTGTGTCCCGGCGGGCGGCTGGTGCAGGTCAGCGCGTGCGGACACAGCGACAACAAAGAAGATGCTCCCGTGAGCCTGCAGCTCCAGGGCCGGTCCTCTCAGGGCTGTGCGCTCCGAGGGGACGGCACGCAGGCCATCCATGGGGGACCCCAGCAGAGTGGGAAGCCCACCCCACAGGCAGTCCGACGCACAGCCTCTGCTCCTTGTACGAGATACACTGCTGCAAGAGAATGGAGTGGATCGTAGGCACCAGTGCCAAGTTGCTAGTTCCTACTCTTGGCACCAGTGGCCTGTTTTACTAAGCAAACAAGACACCGTCCTTCGCTTACGGTCCTGTGATCCTTTGCCTCCATTCTCCGGCTTTCTTAATCTGACCCCAAGAGCATAAACGGCCGGTCCCCCACATGCTGGCCCTGTGCCCAGTTAAACTGGCCAGATCAAATCTGGCTTAGGGCGCAGCGAGCTCGCGGTCCCGGTGGCCCTGGGTGCTCGAGGTCCCCATGACGCAGCAAGCTCACGGTCCCCGTGGCGCTGTGTGCTGATGTCCCTCACGCTGACAACCCCTAGAGCAGCGTGGGCTCCAGTCCTCGGGCACTGCGTGGCCGGGATCCCTGTATTTCACCAGTTGGTTCCCAGTGTGAAACTTGCTTTCAACCTAACAAAGCGAAATACGCAGAGGTCTGTAACGCCAGCACCGCAGGTGTCAACAGGGGCTTGCTGGAAAGCAGGTCCTCGCACACACCGTGAGTAGCACTACGTTAAAAATAAGTCTGCCTTGCCTACGGATAGAGTTGTTAAGGAACTCTCCCAGAAAAACCACAGGCCCGGGTCATCATCAAGGATTTCCACCCGACTGCAAAACCAGATTGTCGTAGTGTGTCATAGAACATTCCAGGGCTGAAAAGGAAGGAGAACTTCCTAATTCCTCTTAGGGAGCAAGTGTACTTGGTTTCTTCAAGCAGCTGAAGAAAATAAATCGTGTGCCGGTACCGGTGATGAGTATCAGAGCAGACATCGGCGCCCTTAGCCGCCGGCATCCCGCGCCACAGATGGGTAATAGCCCGTGACTGGGTGGCATTTAGCCTCAGAATACAAGGTTGGTTCAAAATCAGGAAATCTATTCATGTAGTGTATGAACACCTCTGAGGAAAAATTCACACTTATGCCCGTAGATACCAGTCTTCTACAAAGCTCAACGTTCTTGATAAGACCACCCGAGGAAAGGGAATTGAGGGGTACTTTGTACCAGACGGTGGTGAAGCGCGGACAGAACCTGGCACTTCAGGACGTTCAAGTGCACAGCTCAGTGGCGTCGAGCACGCTGGCCTCGCGCAGCCTTCCGGGGATACAGCCTTGGCCCCGGGACAGTCCTAAAGGCTGCTCTTACTCTGGTTAGAGACCAGGGGCATCTCCGTGGAGAGCAGGAACAAGGGAGAGCGCCCGGCCCTCTTCTGTCCGCGTTGCCCTGGGAGAGTAGCGCGTGCGGCTGCCCGGGGGGAGCGGTCACAGGCATCACAGGGAAGAAGGAGGAAAACCGTCTCTGGGTGCAGATGACAAGATGATGTACCTGGAAAACCCCAGAGAATCAGCGACCTCACCAGAGTTCAGTGAGATAGCTGGATACAGTTAACACAGAGTAGCCTTCACCTACAAGAGACTGAAGTTGAAAGAAAGATCCCGTTTACAACAGCAACAAAGAAGACATGCTTGGACGTGAAATCCAGAAATGTGCAGAACTCTATAACGACAGTTTTTAAAGTCTAAGAAGACCTCTAAGATAGACTTGGACGAACGGAAAGACGGCTCCGCTCGTGGGTAGGGGCGCAGATCGGCACGGTTCTGGAGGGAGGTCGGCAAGGCCCAAGAAGCTACACCTGCACCCGGCCTCTTGGGATCTGCCCCGGGCACACTGGTCCACCAGCGTGAAAAGATACACCAGGAGGTTGTGAGCATGACTTGTCATCGCAGTGTTGGAAACCGTGCCAACGCCTGTCCCCAGCGGAGTGGGGACGGGAGCTCCGGGGTGCACACCGTGATCAGGCGCGGCTCTGAGCGCGGCGGGGGGGCGGTCTCTGTGAGCCGGCGGAGGGGTCACTAGCAGGACATTTCGTGTCAGGGTGGCGGGCCCAGGCGTGTCTGCGGCAGGCTCCCTCCGCATGAGAAGGGTCGCCGTCAGAGAAGACACCCAGCATCGGTGCATTTGTGCAGGAGAAATACAGGAAGGAAGGGAATGGTGGGCCCAGCAGTGGGACTAGGAGCGGAGGAGCAGGGATGAGGCAGACCGTGAGAAGCAGGCAGGACGCGGGGGACGCAAGGAGAGGAGGCTAGTCTCCTGCAGGGGGCACCGCGCCCTCCGAAGGGGGTAGGGAAGGAGAGAACCACGGCGTTCGGACCGGCTGCTGACGTTGAAGGACGCGAGGGGCCCGTGGAAATTCCGTGCTGGAGAAAGTTTGCTGCACACGGGGAATGGTTAGCAGCACTGAGCTGGTGTGCACACCAGGCTGGGGTGGACGTGTGAGTGCAGGTGCACGAGGGGCCAGGTTCCGCACTGCTGGAGCAGGACCTTACGAGTGCGGAAGAGCAGGGCTGCCAGGGGCGGGTGGCGGCGATGGCAGCCAGCAGACGGCGTGAATCTGCTTTTAGTGCCCATGTGCACACATACAGGATTAGGGACGTACGCGTGGGCTGTGGTTAGTGTGCGAGTGCGTGTGCATTCCAGCCCTTTGGTCAGTGACATAACGTCCATGCTCAATGAGCACCCCCTCCCAGCGCCCAGGTCTTGGCTTTTTTTTTTTTTAAGATTGTATTTATTTATTTGACAGAGATCACAATAGGCAGAGAGGCAGGCAGAGAGAGAGAGAGGGAAGCAGGCTTCCCGCTGAGCAGAGAGCCTGATTCAGGGCTTGGTCCCAGGGCCCCGAGATCACGGCCTGAGCCGAAGGCAGACACTTAACGACTGAGCCCCCCACATACCCCGGCGTGGGGCTTGAACTCACGACCCTGAGAGCAAGATCATACCGTACTCCACCGACTGAGCCAGCCATGGGCCCCAGTGGAGACACCTCTTTAAACGTGGCACGTGCTTGGCCCATTGGTGGGAATGAACAGGCAGAGGGAGCCATCGATGGGGGCGTGGAAGGACATGGGAGGCCACGGAGGGTGAGAGGCTGCCCTTCCTGCCTCGCGGGCTGGGCTACATTTTGGGATTGGGGTTACTTTATCCGCAGTAGGATGACGGGGATGCTGTTGGACGAGGACTGGAGCGCTTCCGTCCCCCTAGAGACTGCCTGGCCTCCTGATGTTGCCTCCCCAGGACCATACCGGGCCCGGGGCCAGGCCCACGGGGTTAGTGAATAAAAACTCGTTGGCAGCCGTCCTTGGGGGCCTCACATGCTGGGGTGTCTTCTTCGGTGTTTTCCAAGTCCTTCTGGTCTTGAGAACCAGCTGATCTCCATGTTTCCCTTTCAGGACACGCTGAGCCTCTGTACCCCTGCCTCCCGGGGTCATCCAGTCCGTCCCTCCTCACAGCTTGAGTGCTGTGTGTGTGCATGTGTGCCTAGCCTCTGCCTGCCCTTCTGTGTTCTAACACTGTCCACCTCCCTTGGAGAGCACCCGAAGGTGGTGGGGTGGTGGCGGCTGTCCTTTGTCCCCTGTGCCCCGTGGCTGTCTCCAGGACAGTTACCTTAGAGTCTCCTTCCCAGACGCCCTGCCACCTGGCAGGCATTCCTGGGGGCGGCCGCATCCCTGCTCCTGCACTAGCGACCTTTGTCTTTCCTGGCATCCCACCAGGGAGACGTTAACGCTCACCCTGTGAGAAAAGGGACAGACCTTCATATTCCAATATTCCAGTGGGCTGTCCCTTCTTGATCCGTGCCCAGCTATCTCCTGTCCCCTTTCTTGCCCTGTGACTGCCTGCGTGGAAGGCAAGGATGTGGGCAACGCGGAGAGCCCTGGGCTTGCCGGGACCCCTGGGAGGCCAGGAGCGGACCCAGCTGGAGGACACCGTCCTACAGAAAATCCTCCGCAGTGAATCTGATGCAGCTGGAAGACGAATCACTGTTCCCATCTGCATTTGTGGTCCCCATCCGCTACCTGTGTGAGAGCCCTTGGAAGCCCGTATTCATGGCGTCGTGAGCCAGCATGAGACGGGGCTTAGGGCGCTCAGAGGCAGGAACACCAAGCTGTTCCCATGCGGGCCGTTCCAGAGAGCCGCTGCACCGCGAGCGACAGCCCCAGCCTCGCAGCGGGAGGCGGGAAGTTAGCCAGGCCGGCGTGTTCGCCCGGGAAGGGCAAGGAGAGAGGCCACTCTCGTGGGACGGCGACCCTCTCTGCCCTGTGTTCTAGGTCTGTCCCTCTACGAGCCACGATGCCTCTGTTGGGCCCATGAGGTTTGTAACACACTTAAATCTTATGTGCAGTCAGGGCATCCCTTGCAAAAAAAGGAAATACACAGATTTAAGAATTCCCACGTATGTGGAATTTACGTAATAACACATGCTTGTGCCCAGGCCCTGGACACCTGTTGGCAGCTCTGATTGCCGTCCCCGAGGCTTAATTTGCTGCTCGAAAGTCATGTCAGTGGGGTGAGGTGCCCTGTGGTCGCGTGTGTCTGCCTTCGTCCACTCTGCCTGAGGTCTCAGGACTTGTCCCCGTTATGTGCGATTAGCCCCGTTCGTGTGACTTGCGTGTCTCTCTTTGTGTGAATACGCGGCTCTTTGAGTTTTCAGGGACACGGGGTTGGTTTTCAGTTTCTAGCCACAGCGAATGAAACTGCGAGTGTGTCTGCACGGGCCTTTCTGTGGACCCTAGTGTTTTGGGGCAGAGTCTGGGGTTGGGTCCGCCGGCTCATCCGTGTGTTCGGAACTATGCACAGCTGCCAGTCTTGCAAAATGCTTGTATCGTTTTACGAGCCCGTGTGTGATGCACGGTGGTCCCACCCCTCCATGTCCTTGCCGGCGTGGCATTGTTCTGTTTGTGCTTTCTAAATCATTGTTGGAAGCAGGGTTTGGCGAGAAGTGCGTGTCCATAGTGGGAAAATGAGAAAATACGGAGATGTTGGAAGGTATGAGTCCATTCAGGCTCCCCTGGGCAGAGTCCCACAGGCCCGGTGACAACGCACGTGGAGTTCTTACGCTTCGTGAGGCCAGGGAGTCCAGGATCAAGGTGCCGGCAGATTTGGTGCAGATTTGGGGTCGGGGAGGCCCCCTCCTGCTTCACAGCTGGTGGCTTCTTGCTGGGTCTTCACGTGGGGGAAGGGCGAGGGCGCTCTTGGGGCCTCTTCCCTAAGGGCACTGGTCCCAGCATGGGGGCTCCCTCTCGTGACCTCTAACCACCTCCAGAGGCCCCGCCTCCTAATGCCATCACCTTGGGGGTTAGGTTTCCACATGGGAATCGTGGTGGGACGGAAACGTTCGATAACGAAGGCTCGGATGGAATAGTTGATTGCGATCACGGGAAGTGACGGAGCTCGCTCGGCTGCAGCCTGGTGTGCTCGGCGGGGGTAGTAGGCAATGCTCACCCCCTAGGGCTGTGAAAATGCCGTGGGGAAGAGTCCACGTGGGTTCACCTGTGCCTGGCTTAGAGCGGCGTGTGGAACGTGATGCGCCCTTGGTGAAGGTTAGCCCGTTAGGTCCGGAGTGGAAACGTGGGTGTTGTACGCACGCCGTATCTAGAACTGTGAACCGCAGGGCACTGTTGGACGCTGAAGAAAGAATTCCGGAGCCCCGACTGTGTGCCAGACTCTGAGGATACAGAGCTGATCAGGAGTAACAAGCTTTAAAAAATGATAATTGCAGTTTTTTAGGCCGCTCTTAACCTACGTGGATCGGGGGAACGGGAGTTCCGGTAACAGCGAGCAGCCCGCAGGTGCCAAGGACACGCAGCAACAGGACCCCATGTGGCGTCTTGGCCCTGCTGTTTCCTCTGCCCTTCTACGGGTGCTGCGGGCTAGAGAGCCGGGTGGAGGGCTGCCCGGATAACCACAGGCAGCCTGTGGAGGGCCGGGGGAGGCTGGTGGTTCAGCGCGCACAATATGCCACCCGGTTTTAAGTGGGCCGAGCCGCAGAATGGACGGATGCCCGGCAGAGGCCCGGGAGCTCTGCAACGTTCTGAAGCTGACCACACCTGTGCCGTTGGTGTCCACATCAGCCGCTGGAGCCCTTGGCACTTGCCGCATCCCACGCTTCCTCTGCTCGTCCACCTGTAATCGCGGAGGCAGCGGCATCCAAGGACATTGCTCCGGGGCCCGCTGAGGCTGTGGGCAGCGAGGCTGGCTCTTGAGCCCCGGTGGCACTCTTCAGGACGGGCCGTGCGAGGACTCAGGCCTTGCGTGCGGGCAGAATGCTCTCGACTTCTAGTTCAGAACAGCTTGTGCCCATCAAACCCTGCTCACCATTTTCTATTTTTATTTTCTAACCTGAACATGTGAGTTTACCAGCCTGGGGGAGGCTGTCTGCCAGTGTGCACAGACCATCCGTGCACAGCGTGTGCCTTTGTGTGTGAACCCCACAGCTGGCTTTCTCACTGTCCAGACTGCTTGCATCCGCTGCTCCCGGGTCAGGAGACAGGACGGCAGCGGGTCGTGGAAGCCCCTCCCCCTGGAGCCTTCTTGTGCTCCTCCATTCCCTGGTAGCTAGACCCTGATGGCTGACACCGTGTATCGGGTTTGCCTGTGTTGTTGTTATTTTACTTATTTAGAGAGAGTCAGCACGAATGGGGGTAGGAGCACAGGGAGGGGCAGAGAGAGAATCCCAAGCAGACTCCCCGCTGGTCATGGAGCCTGTCGCGGGGGCCAGTCCCATGCCCTGAGATCACGACCTGAGCTGAAACCATGAGTCCGAGGGTCAGCTGACAGAGCCCCCCAGGCGCCCCTGGTTTTGCCTGTTTCTGAATTTGACATTTGTGGTGTCGCTCTGTATGTTCCTTTCTGTGTCTGGCTTTTCTGTTTTGCATCGAACTGTGAGCGTCACACATGGTGCTGTGAGTAGATCTGGCCTCACAGTTGATGTGGTTCCCGTGGGCTGCCCTGACGGTTCTCCTGTGTGTCCCGATTGCCAGCACAAGTGTCCAAGTGTGAGGGGCCGGTCTCCACACGAATGGGAGATGAGTGGTCCGGAGTAGGACTTTCAAGTGGGAATGTGCTGGAGCCCCTGTTCAGCTTGTCCGTTTTACTTCCCGTTGGCAGATTCAGTCTGTCCCTCTGACGGGCCCAGGGCACACTTGTCCGACCATCAGCACAGTGGTTCCCATCAGGGAGGCCACAGCAGGAGGGGGCCATCAGTTGTGAGAGGTTACTTGAATAATTTAAACAATGAGATCTTGGGGTTTCGGGGAGACGGATTCTGAGGATGTTGAGGGCTGCCTCCTTGGAGATGGGAAGGATGGCATTTCCTGAGTACTCTCGACCGGCTGATGTTTTCGTTGGCCATCTTGCTGGATTTCCACAACCATTACCATCATCCCATTTTACAGATCGGGAGCCGCTGGCTCAGTGCCTTCCCCCCGTGGAAGGGAGCGGGAGGCCAGGCTGCTGCTGCTCAGGCGCTCGCACATCTGCAGGGGTGCACACAGCCGCACAGGCTCACACAGCCGTAGGCGTGGGCACACAGGCAGGTGCCAGAGCCAGTGACTGAACTGTGACCACTTCCAAAGTCCAGCCTTGCCTATGTGCCGGGTCATTGTCTCCTTGAAATAAGACATTCTTTTCTTTGTCTTCATGCTCGAGCCTCGTGCAGCTCCCCACACAGGACAGACACCCAGAATCACGTGGGCAGATTCTGGGAAGCTGGGGGAGCGGGAAGCACCAGGAAATCTGCCTCCCCACCCGGACGGCTGTTGCCCTGGCACGGTCTGATGTACCCACTTTGGAACGCTGGAGTCTACCAAAGGCTGGCAGCTTCCAGGGGAGGGTTTGGTTGGGAAACTGCGGTTAACTTTGGTCACTCTCAGCTCCTTGCCCAGCGGCACCTGTCCCCAGCCCTGTGGCTGTGTGTGGGGCAGGGTGGGGGAGGACTCTGTTCTGCAAATACTGGGGATCCCTGCTCTGATTGCTGAAGAGGGCAGCCAGTGAAAGCTCCCCTCCCTCTCCAACTGAGGTAGCTTTCAGGGTATTTAAAGGGCTACTGCCCTATTTCTCTCCCCATCATTTTTCACTTTGTTTTTCCCATTTGGGGGCCAGAAATTAAGGACTAGGACATTTAAAAACAACTATATATGTGCGAGAAATTAGAAAGAGACTGTGTATGCCCAGGTAAGCCTCAGAAAAGAACTGAGAAGATTTTAAGGTTATAACTCAGGTTGATCCTTGGAACAGAGACAGTCTACATCAACCCAAAAAGCAAAACCAATAGACAAATCAATTACAAAACCCTAACAAAATTAATAGAGCAAACTTTGGGGAAGGGGGGAGACCCTGATTTTCAGAATTACCCCATTATTAGATTCAGATGTCCAGTTTGAAAAAAAAAAAAAAGCAAAATACACAAGAAACAAACACTAAAGTGTGGCCCATTCAAAGGGAAAAAACAAATCAACAGAAACTATCCCCGAAGAAAAGACTTGGTGGCAGATCTATTAGACAAAGACTTTAAGACAATGGTCTTAGACATGCTTAAAAACTGAAGGGTTATGGAAAGAGAGTCAAGAAATGAAGTGCGAACAAACCAGAAATACCAATAAAGAGAGCTAGAAACCAAAAAGAAACTTTGGGACTTCAAATTAACAACTGAAGTGAAAAATGCATGGGTTGGAATCAGAGGCAGGTTTGAACAGGCAGGACGAAGTATCAGCACACTTACAGATAAGACCACTGAAAGGGGGTGGCCTGCGTGGCTCAGTCATTAGGCATCTGCCTTTGGTACAGGTCGTGATCCCAGGGTCCTGGGATCGAGCCCCCGGGCATCAGGCTCCCTGCTTGGCGGGAAGCCTGCTTCTCCCTCTCCCTCTGCCCCCCTCCCTCTTCCCTCTTTGTGTCTTTGTCTGTCAAATAAATGAATAAAAAAATCTTTAAAAAAACACACCATTGAAATGATCCAGCCTGACAAACAGAAGGAAAAAAGTTTGAAGGAAAGTGGACAGAGCCTACGGGACATGGACCATAGGATGCATCAAATACAATTTTGTGGCATCTGGGCACTGACAGAGCCATAAAGGAGCAGGGTGTTTTGTGTGTGAGTGGAAGTTAACCTGTTATAAATTCAAATTAGGGGTTATAACTTTAGGATGGGAAGCGCCATCTCCATGGTAACCACAAAGAAATTAGCTATAGAATATACACAAAAGAAAACGAGAGAGGAACTTAAATACACTGTGACCAAAAAAAGTCAATCAAACACAAAAGAAGAGAGTGTTACAGGAAATTAGCAAAAAGCTACAAGGCATATAGAAAACAATACCAGAACGGCAGAAGTCCCTCCTTATCAATAATTACTTTAAATGTAAATGGATTAAACTCTCCAATCAAAAGACAGAGATTGGCAGAATAGATTAAAAAAGCAGCCAACTACCCGTGGTCCACAAGTCACCTCCAAGGTCACAAAGATAGTCCGGTGCGAATGGTGATCCAAAGAGAGCAGGAGGGGCTGCTAGGATCAGGCAAAATAGACTTTAAATCAGAAAAGGTTAGAAGATGTGAGAAGGATGTTCTAGGTTAGTGAACAGTTTAGTACAGCAAGAAGATACAACAATCGTAAACATTTACCCACCAATGACAGAGAACCAAAATACGTAAAGCAAAACTGAGAGAATTAAAGAAGCGCTTGTCCAGTACCAGTAGGAGACTCCAGTGCGTACTCAGTGAGGGAAGGACGCACGCAGCGCGGTACGGCAACCATCCCAGCAGACACATGCGGAACACGCCCCAGCAACTGCTCACGGTCCTTCTCTCGTGCACACGGACGTGCTCCAGGATGAACCACATGGTAGGACACAAGTCTCAACAGATATAACATGATCACGCACTGCGAAGAGTCCTCTCTGCAGTGGAATGAAGCTAGACGTTCCTAACAGAGGGACCGGAAGACTCACAGAACCGCAGAACTTGCACAACGCGTTCCTGAGCCATGAGTGCATCAGAGAAGAGATGACAAGGGGAATTACAAAGTAGTCAGGGACGAATGAAGGTGAGAACACACGAACACTTACAGGATGCAGCAACAGTGCAGCTAAGGGGGAGTTTGTAGCTATCAGTGCCTACACTGGACACCAAAGATCGGGGCGCCAGGGGGCCCAGTTGGTGAAGCATCTGCCTTCAGCTCAGGTCATGATCCCGGGGTCCTGGGATCGAGCCCTGCATTGGGCTCCTTGCTCAGCGGGAGCCTGCTTCTCCCTTTGCTCCTCCCCCTGCTTGTGCTCTCTCTTTCTCTCTTTTTTTTTTTAAAAGATTTTATTTATTTATTTGACAGATCACAAGTAGGCAGAGAGGCAGGCAGAGAGAGAGGGGGAAGCAGGCTCCCTGCTGAGCAGAGAGCCCAATGTGGGACTCGATCCCGGACCCTGAGATCATGACCTGAGCCAAAGGCAGCAGCTTAACCCACTGAGCCACCCAGGCGCCCCGCTCTCTCTCTCTCTTTCTCCTCTCTCTTTCAAGTAAATAAAATCTTTAAAAAAAGCCCAAACATCTCAAATCAACAATCTAAGTTTCTAGGAAAAAAGGTAAATGCAAAGCTGGCAGGGGAAAGAAAGTAATAAAGATTAGAGCAGTGATTAAGTGAAATAGGGAATAGAAAACCAGTAGAGAAAACTAATGACGCCATTTTAGCTGGACAGACCAAGAAAAAAAGAAAGACTCAAACTGTCAAAATCAGAATGAAAGTAGGGGCTTTGCTGCTGATTCTATGGAAACAAAAGGGATTATAAAAGAGTGCCATGAACAGTTGTGCACCAATGAACTGGCCACTTAGGTGGGCAAATTCCTAGAAACACAAAACCTCCTAAGACAGAATCACAAAGAAATAGGAAATGTCTCCCAATGCAGAAAAGCCATGGACCCTGAGGTCTTCCATGGTAAATTCTACCAAACAAGTAAAAAAGAACTAATGTTAATCCTTCCGAGACATTTTCAGACAATTGAAGAAGTGAGAGCACATCCTAACACGTTTGTGAGGCCAGTGTCCCCCAGGTACCGAAGCCAGACACTGTGAGAAAAAAACTACAAGCCAATATCCGTTGTGAGCGTAGATGCAAAAATCCTCAACAAAACATTAGCAATCCAAACTCATCATGAGAGAATTATACACCATGACCAGGTGTGACTTAATCCTGGGATGCAAGAAGTTTTAATATGAAAATTGATCAATGTCATGAACTGTTGAATGAAGGATAAAAACCCCACATGATTATCCCAGTGTGGAAAAAGCATGTGACAAAATTCAACACCCTTTTATGATAAAACACTCAACAAACTGGGGATAGAAGGGAACTCTCTCAACACCATAAAGGCCATCTGTGAAAAACCCACAGTGAACATCGTACTCAATGGGGAAGGATTAAAGCTTTTCCTCGAAGACCAGGATCAGGCAAGGAGACCCGCTTTTGCCTCTTTTATTCAACTAATACTGGAAATTCTAACTGGAGCAGTTAGGCAAGAAAAAGAAATAAAAAGTATTAGAATAAAAATTGGAAAAGAAGTAAAATTATCTCAATTCACAGATGTATGGTCTTATATGTAAAAAACCCTAAAGTTTCCATAAAAAACAAAAACAAAAACACAACTGTGGAAACTAAAAAAATGAAGTCAGCAAACTAGTGAGATACAAAGTCAACATACACAAGTCAGGTGCATTTCTATACACGTACAGTGAGCAGCCTGAAAACGAGATTACAGTTACAACAGCATCAAAAAGAGTAAAATACGTAGGAATGTAACCCGGAGAGGGAGAGACTTGGACAATGAAGCATTTTGAAAAGAACATTTTCATCATTTGAACATCTATTTTTGAAAGAAATTAAAGAAGACGTAAATAATTGGGAACACTGTCCGTGATCATGGATCGGAACACGTTAATATGTCAGTATAATCGTCTACAGAACCCAGTACAGTTAGTATCAAAATCCCAAGGACATTTTTTTGCAGAAATAGAAAAGCTGATCGTAAAATTCATATGGAATCTTGGGGGACTCTTCCTAGCCAAAACACTGTTGGAAGGAACGGAGCCAGAGGACTCACACTCCCCAATTCCAAAACTTCTTATAAAGCCGCAGTAATCAAAACACTATGGTATTGGCATAAAGACGGGCACGTAGACCAATGGAATAGAATAAAGAGCCCAGAAATTACTTTTGCCAGAAATGACCCTTGCAGTTATGGTCAGATGATTTGTGATGAGGGTGCCAAGTCCACTCAATGGGGAAAGGACAGTCTTTTCTACAAATGGAGCTGGGAAATTGGACATCCATGTGCAAAAGAAGGAAGTTGGACCCCTATCTCACACCATATCCCCAAATTAACTCAATATGGATTAAAGACCAGAAAGTAAGACCTAAAACAATAGTGCTCTTAGTAGAAGACAGTAGGGGTAAGATTCCCCGACCTTGGACTTGGCAGTGATTTCTGGGATGTGGTGTCAAAGGCATTGGCAACAAAAGGACAAGCAGGCAAATCGAAGTTCATGAAGATTTTTAAAAAGTTTTGTGTCAAAAGACACTGTCAACAGAGTAAAAAGACATCTACTACAATGGGAGAACATATTTGCAAATCCAGTATCTGATAAGGGATTCCTATAAAACGACCCAATTAAAATGGACGAAGGACTTGAGCAGACGTGTGTCCAGAGAAGACACACACCCTCAGCACATGAAGAGACGCCCCATCACTCTTCATTCACGAAATGCAGATCACACCCCAGTAAGATACCACCGCACCCCCGTTAGGGTGGCTGCTCGAAACATAAGTGTGGGCCCCGGAGAGAGCCTGGTTCTGACGCGTCCCGTCACTCAGCGCTCTTGTACTGTCTGTACGTGGAGCTCTCAGGCTTATCTGCTGCCTCCCCTGCCCAAGCCCTAGCCTCCATGTCTCTCCAGGGGGGCTGGTTCCGTAGGCTGGGGACGGGGGTCTGAGCCCTGCCCTTCTGCGGCCGCACACCCCGGGCTCCTCCCTGCACGCCCCAGCCTTGCCTGCTACCACTTCCTGATGGACTGTTAAGGGAGGGAAGGAAATGAGGATCCGTTAGTGCCTTCTTATATTTTGGCTTTATGTGCTTTTTTGAAAATGTCACCGAGCCGTTCACAGGTTCAAGCTGTGTGGGTCATTCCTAGGAACTGTTCCCTTTGCTACGACTGAGGCATTCATGATCCCCGGTAAGGCTCTTTGCCTCCAAGGCAGCTTGACCTGGTCTCAGAATTGCTGCATCACCTTCTCCTGTATCCGCCTCCGCCCTTTCTTACTCCTTGCTTCCTTGAGTTTCAGGTGCATCTCCTGTAAACGGCTGGTGGCTGCAGTTTTTTCTTAAGAACTCGGTCTTGCCATTGATGAGCCAAGTACGGTTCTCTGAACTGTGATTACTGGTCTGCCAGCCCCAAGTTGGCCCCTCTTGCCTGTGTTTTCTGTTGGCTGTATCCCAGGCCGTGGGCACCTCCCCCCGGGGGACGGCGCTCCCCCAGCTCCCTTGCGCTCCACCCCCCTGTTCTGCTGTTCATATTCGACTTCTCAGCGCCGCAGTCTGGTGAAACAGAGGACGTCTGTGACAGGAGACCGTAGCAGGTTAGCAAGCCCTTCCTGGACGCGAGTGGTCACTCCGTCACCCTGAGTCTGGCCACCGTCCCCCATAAGCCCTGGGAAGATGGGATGGACGCGTGTGGCCAGGCCCCGCCTCAGCAAACCTCTCCCACCGGGCGCGCCCCCTGAACATGACAAGGACGTAGAAATCGATCTTCTGCCTCCCCTGGAGTCGGCCTTGGAAGCTGGACGAGGCTGGGGATGGCGTGGGCTTGTCTGTGGAGAGGCTGGGTGTGGATGGGTATGCTGGGAAGGAGCAAAGGGCTCAGGGGCCAGGTCCTGGTAAGACGGGGGATTCACTTGTTTTAAAGAAGGTGTTTTCATTTGTCAGAGAGCGAGCGGGTGCGTGGGTGCACAAGCAGGGGGAGTGGCAGGTGGAGGGACCAGCAGGCTTCCTGCCCAGCAGGGGGCCTGATGTGGGGCTCGACCCCAGGACCCGGGGGTCGTGACCTGAGCCGAAGGCAGACGCTTCACAGACTGAGCCACCAGGCGCCCCTGCATGTTTATTCTTGGCGATGGAATCTTGCTTTCCGCCAGGCGCTTTGCTGCCCAGCCCGGTGACTACATTTTCCAAACACGAGGGGAAGTGGGTTCTCTCTTCCTTCCCGACATGCAGCTATGGCTGGTGCTCCAGCAGCCATCTTGGCCCATGAGGCACCGCACAAGGATGGCAGAGAGCAGGGAGACGCTTATTTAATAAATACGTATTTGGGCCCCCTAGGTGGCTCAGTCGGTTAAGTATCTAACTCTTGACCTCAGCTCAGGGTTGTGAGTTCAAGCCCCACATTGTGCCTGCTTAAAAAAAACAAAACATAAATATGTGTATCTTATTATGGGGTCCGCTGTTCTCTGGACCACTTCCTCCCAGCCCGGAGTAACTCGCTGAGCTACAGAGAAGAGCCTGACAGGTGGAGGCAGGTGCACACTGCCCGCCTCCCCACCTTCTGTCTGTATCTGCCCGTACCACCTTCTGTCTCCATCTTTTCTGCGCCAGCTTCTCTTTGGAAGGGAAATGTAAGTCCATCTTATCCTTTTTTTTTTTTTTTTAAGATTTTATTTATTTGACAGGCAGAGATCACAAGTGGGCAGAGAGGCAGGCAGAGAAAGAGGGAAACAGGCTCCCCACTGAGCAGAGAGCTCGATGTGGGGCTCGATCCCAGGACCCTGGGATCATGACCTGAGCTGAAGGCAGAGGCTTTATTTAACCCACTGAGCCACCCAGGTGCCCTAGTCCATCTTATCCTTAACGTTTCTCTCCCATTTCTTCTGTTGCCTGATCTCAGCCTGAAGCTCCGCTTGCCCCCTGCTTCCACTTACCAGTTGGGAGGCAAAAATAAAATCCTGAAAGCACTCAGAGAACAAAGCTGAATGTTGTCCCAGCTGTGGGCTAGCAGCTGGGGTCTCCGGGGCCGTGAGGACGGCTGGGATGTGGTGGCGTGATCGAGGTGCAAACCGAGGGTTGGCAGACATGGCTCAGTGACCGTGAATGAAATACAGACATTTTCGAACAAGCAAAACCAGAGGGGGCTCAGCAAGACAGGAAGGTGAGGCCAGAGCAAGCAAGCTGCGATGCCAAGGGGGAGTGGGTGAGTAGGAACGTGTGGACTGTAGGACGAAGGCAAAGGCCCCGAGCTCTTCGTGGGTGGCAGGACGACAAGCTTGTGACGTCGCAAGTGCTTAATCTAAGCAGACAGTTAAAAATGTAAGTGGTCCCACTGGAAAACTAGGCAGAGGACAAGTGTATGACTCTCAGAGAGTAGACAGATGGAAGAGAAAAAAGTTTTAATCCAGAAAATGAGAGAAGGACACGTAGAGAAAGCCCCCTGTGAGGAGGTGGTGGGAAGAGCTTTGAGGGTCTGTGGGCGCTGGACCCGCTGATGCTCTGTCTTCTTACAGACTTAGGACTAGTGATGGGGGTCCGTGTGCCCCGGGCTCACAGG